>ONZH01002737.1:0-25618 GCA_900303285.1 Rhinella marina
ACTGGCCTACAGTGCCATATATTTATTCACTAAAATTATGTGATTTTATGGACAGTAGGCAACTCTTGGGAAATAATGGGCTGGAGACAGAAAGGGATGGCACCAAGATGCATACACAAATTCTTCAGAAATAGTTTCAGGGACATAACAAAGAGTTCAAGGTATAGACTTGGACTCCAGATTGCCCAGTGGTCAGCACTAGAGATGAGCGAATTTATCAAAAATTTAATTTTGCAGCTTTTCCGAAGTTCACAAAGAAATTTGATTTGATATGAATTACTTTGGCATGAATCGCATTCCATTGTATGTAGTGAGCGCAATAACGGGGAAGACGATCATGCCACCCCTGGCATTAAACTCCTCCGATGCCGTGTTCAACGCTGATCACAGCATCTGTCTCATTAAGGCGTTTCGGTGGTTAATCAGGGGTAAAAAAACAAAAAACAAAAAATACATTACGGGTCCATTTGCTCATGGAGAGGCTGTCCCCGCCATCTTGATTGACGAAAACACTGATATGACAAAGTCTCATGTCAGTGTACATGAGATTTGAAGCATTTTTTCAATCAAGAAGGTCCTAGGTTTGAATCTGACCAAGGACAACATCTACATATAGTTTGAATTTTCTCTCCCTATTTGTGTGTGAGTTTTCTTCCCACGCTCCTAAGCCATTGGGCACAGCAAGTAATCATAATGTCTGCAAAGTGCTATGGAATATGTCAGTGCAATATAAATGAGTAAGTAAAAAAATTCAGGTACTCCCTTTGAGATTTTCTGTAAAAACATTTCTGACCTATGGAGGTTCCACAATATTTAAAGTATCTGCTGCTAATCTCTTCGCGCCAGATACCACACAACATCTTTAGAGGTCTTGTGGACTGCATGCCTTCATGAGTAAGAGCTGTTTTGGTGGCTTGCCAGAGACCCATATATTGTTAGGCAGTTGATATTAAAAGGGTTTTCCAGCCTGCAGACATTATTGACCTATAGATTGGTGGGGGTCTGACACCTGACCTGCAGCTACACTGATGGCTGAGGATGGGTCATCAATATCCGCAGGCTTAAAGAGGACCTTTCACCACTCCTGACATGCCTGTTTTAATATCTTCATGCATTCCCCATGTAATAACAGGTCTGGAACATCTATGCTTATGTCTTTATGTTGTGCCATTCATTTATTATTTGCACTAGAAGTTATGAATGAATTGCTATTTGTCTTCAGTAAGGGAACAGAGGGGAGGTGACAAGTTGGGGGTGTGTATCTGCACGGTCTGAACATGACAGCACTGATTGGATAGAGTCAGTCTGTGCAGGTACACACCCCCAACTGGTCACCTCCCCTCTGTTCCTTTACTAAAGACAAATAGCAATTCATTCATAACTTCTAGTGCAAATAATAAAGGAATGGCACAACATACAGACATAAGAATATATGTTCCAGACTTGTTATTACATGGGGAATGCATGAAGCTATTAAAACAGGCATGTCAGGAGTGGTGAAAGGTCGTCTTTAAAACCGGCTTTAAAACATGAACAAAAAAGCAGCAGGCATTTTTTTTAATAACATGATCTCTGAAATTATGTCTTTTACCTTCCTTAGCACAAAAATAATTTTCTATTGACGTACATAGCAAGGGAATGTTATTTGCTCTGAATTTTTTGAAGATGAGTGGATGAAAACATAAATAATGAAGATGTCTTACATTTTTAACTGCATTATATATTTTGAAATGTTCTTGAAATGCAGTGTCCATTGTTTTGCTATTTTGGAAGTATGCTTGTTACCCTAAGGATTCTAAAGTGAAACAGATGTTCAGTGTGATGATCTGATCAAATCTTGAAATGTACAGGGTTTTTTATGCCGCTCAATTTCTCTATTTAGTTTTCTATTGTGTATATCTGAAAGATTTTTCTACAGATTGCTGTTGTGCTTCTTTATAATTTGATTTGCCATGTTTAGAAAATATAAACACAGATATTTATTTTTGCTCAAATTTTAAGTTTTAAAGGTGTTGTTAGAGATTAGAAAGAAAGGTATGAGTATATACTACAGCTGTGAAACAGTTGGATACGATTGTAACCTTCAAGAGAATGTGTCATCAGAAAAGGTCCTATTGTTTAAATCACATTTTTTTGTTAAACATATTTTTATGTAAGTTGTTTTTTTTGTGATTTTGTTTTAATCTTTTAATTTCATTAACTGTATTTTTTAATGTATACATTCCTGCAATTTTCATACTGGCCATTAGGCCTAAAATATGTTAAAAGGAATGTGTGTCACGGGAGGGAGGTGGTGAGCGCTGTCTGAAGCCCCAACCGCTGTCCCTGCCTACTTACATGGCCCGTCCTAAACAACGGCGCGTAACTTGTCGACAGACCCTAGCCTGAGTAAGTGCAGGGGGTGTAAGGGGGAGGGGAACAAGGGATAAAATAATGAACAAAGACAGAACACACAACACAATATAGAAAGGTCAGCAAGCCAAAGGGTCATACCAGAAAGTCTCGTCAATACCAGGGGATAAAGCAGAAAGCAAAGTCCTAAACACATAAGCCGAAGTCCGATACATACTGAAGTCACTATACCAAAAACCACAAGCACTGCTGGAAAGACCAAACACAGGCAACCTGTGGCCAGCAGGCTGCCTGCTTAAATAGGCCCAGAAGTTGACCCAACACAGAAACTTAAAATACATAAGCACTGACTAATGGGCGTCGGTGCTCAGCTCCCCTGCTGCTTATTGTCCAGGGGATGGAGGAAGCTGGCCATGCTTATGAAGCACACATCGCTGGGTCCTCCAGCACCCTGGTTGCTAGGGGAAACAACCTGTTCAGAACTAGACACGGGAGACCGGTGGCGCAGTAAGGATGAGGCGCGTCGCCGGCTCGCCGTGACAATGTGTTATCAGAAAATCCTGACGTATTGTTTATATCCCTTTTTATGTTACTGTTTTTAAAGAATTTTTGGTGAGTTTTTAATTTTTTCATGTCATTATCTATATTTAAGAAACGTATATAAAACTGCAATTTTTACACTGGCCTAATAATAATAATAGGGTTTAATAATAGTTCATAATTTCCTGTTCTGTACAGGTAACTTTTCAGTAGCTATTATTGTTATCATCAGAGGACGAATTACAATGATAAATAACATCTCTGTATAGATAAGACTTGATTCACTGGAAGTGTTAATATATGTTAGTCTAAGTGTGAAAATTGCAGGATTATATTACATTTTTTAATATACATAAAAATATGATTTAAATAATAATTCATTAAGACATCTCGTATTTTGAGCACCATAGAGCCTAGACACAATGGACCAAAAATAAAACCATTGACTTATATGGGATAGTTCTCTAGGCATGCTCTGTGCCCTGTGCAGAGGTCTGGATTGAGCTCATAAGCTGTGATATCACTTATCGTGAATGGTGGATTTTATGTTACTGTGTTTTTCCGAAAATAAGACAGGGTCTTACATTATTTTTTTCTCTGAAAAAAGGGCTAGGGCTTATTTTAGGGTTAGGGCTTATTTGGTGGTATAGTGTCAGTGGGTGTTAATGGCACTGTCTCTCACATTCTCTCTGAGGCAATTCTCTCTGTCTCCTCTCTGCACTTGGGAGGCAGGACTGTGGAGCCACTTTGGCAGTGGCACCATGCTCTCTCTATGGTATCTCCTATCAGGAGGCAGTAGAAGCGTCTCCTGATTGGGTGAGTGGATTCTGCCATGCCTGCTACGGCCCTGGGAACAGTGTAAGGCTACAATATTCCTATTCTCCTTGTCCATGATGTCATGCGACATTACCTAGCGCTGGAGGCGCTCACTGTATCTAGGGCTTATATTTGGAGTAGGGCTTATATTTTAAGCCTACTCCAAAAACCCTGCAAAATAGCACTAGGGCTTATTTTTAGGGTAGGGCTTATTTTGGAGACCTCTATCTAGAGGTTTTACTTGTCATTATAATTCTGGTGATAATGATAATCGCTACGGAAAAGTTAACTATGCAGAGCAGGAAATCATAACCTATTATTAGGCTTAGTGGCCAGTGTGAAAATTGCAGGATTATATATATTTTTAAAAATATAGATTCTTACATGGAAAAATGGAAAACTCCCCAAAAAATTCTAATGAAAACCTTAAATGTTTAACTTAAAAATGTTATTTAAACAATAGGTCATTTTCTGGTGACACAGTTGCCATTTCTATAGATGCCATCTAATTTATGGAATCTTTGTAAGCCTTATTATCACTACAATTAGAATATTCCATGTTGACAATTAACTTTATCAAATAAATTTTGTTATAATGCATATTTTAATAATATCCATGCCCAGCCACACAGTAGCCCAGGCTGTCTTTTATCAGCTGGCTAAGTATGATTTTTTTGTGTATTTTGTCTGTTTGCCATTAAAATAAATTGTCAGATTTATCATAGAATTTAAGCCACGTTTACACTATATTTGCACTATAAATTGTGCATTTTATACTTCTCTACACAGAAGTAATAGCTGAAATACATCAATTTTTCATGAACCACCTCTGCATAACAAAAGGTTTTAACATAAGTAAATTGACCTAAACATATAAGGACTACAAGGAGTCTTCATATAAATAACACTGCTCTAAAACAATTATGATTTTTTTGTAATAAGTACTTTTACATAATTTTATGATGTGAACATGAAAATAACACTGAAAATGGGGAAAAAGAAGAAGGGGAAAAGTAAAAAAAGAAACAAAAAAAACCTGAAAAAATTGAAAATTTGAGAGTCAGCTGAAGGACAGTGAAAGAGAAGCATGGAAGGCTTTCAAAATTGTGTCAAATAGTTCATTAAGAAATCTCATTCGAAAATGGTCTGCAGAATGTCCCTGAAAGTGCATATTCTCTTAAGATGTCCTTCCAATTAATTGCGATGCACTCAGTGGTAAACATGGGGAGCTTTTTATCAGGATATCACAGGATATCTTTAAAAAGTATTACAAAGGTAAATAGAACTCTGCAATGTTAGTACATTACGGACAGATGATCAAAAGAGATGCTCCAGAAATAGAATACAAGAGACAAACAAAAAGACGTTATATTTGAAGCATGGACGTGCATTTTCTTTTAAACAAAAGAAAACCTCATTATACTCAGTGGGAGAAACTTATCAAGATTGGCATTCACATACGCCAGTCTTGATCCTTTGTGCATTGGCGTAAAATACATCTAATTAACAGGTAGCTACCTCAGGCAGCTGGTGTAGACTTGAGCTATAGCTTTACACCAGTAAAGGTTTAAGTTATAGTAACTTTGGCAGGCCCTGTTAGGCTTCTCCTCTACCACTAAGCTCCACCCCTTTTCTTGACACTTTAAAAAAGTGACAGGAAGCTCATAAAGTTGTAAATTATTTGACACTTTTTAATCCCGCAATAGTGGCGTAAATAGTTTAATAAATTCCCTCAGTGTTCGTTCCCTTTTGCCTCTGTATCTTTCAAACAAGAACCAATCTTGGATTTTCAATGTTCTTTTCATGTTAAATGACCAAAAAGTACGTAAGATTAGTTCCATTACAAAACCTGTGTTGAACTGTGTAATTAGATGAATAGTTAGATGAACAGTTTAGTATAGTTTAAAGAATTGGAGTTTGGCGGTGGAGCAAGTAGGTTTAACACCTCACCTGCAACTTTTGGGCGATAAGACATCAAGACTCCCAAACACATAACTGGGTGGACCTGTTATCCAAAAGATGGCTCATTTTGGACTATAAAATAGCATGTCCCCAGGCTGGTCCCTGAGTACAACTAACTGATAGCAAAGTAACCATCACCCAGCATCAGCCATTTTAACCCTCCTATAAGGGCCTTTCTCAAACCACAATATGGAATTTCACATAGACCACTAAGTTACTGTTCTAGCCTATATACTTGGCACTATGCACTTTGTAAGTTACCAGAGAAAGGGTCACTATTGAGCTGAAACAACAGTGGGGTCAAATGCGGTGAATAAAGCATAAATATTCTTGATAACCTGAAGACTGTGCTAAATTACCCTTTGGGCTAAATATTGGGGGCTGATCTGCCCTGGTTGGTAATGTGCACTGTATCCAGGGGCGGATTGGCCATAGACGTTACAGGGAAATTTCCCGGTGGGCTGATGCCCATGGGGCCACCTGAGTTCTCCTCACGACCGGCCAGTGGAGGTTTTTGGGGATGTATTTTGTGCTGCTGGCAGTATTTTGTGATGGACTGTGGTATTTGGATCTGTTGGGGTGGTATAATGTGCCACAATATGGTATTGCTGGACCTGCCTTCCATCAATTTGGACCCAACTACAAAATGGGGCCACTTTTAGTATTTTTTCCAGGGCCACTTTAAGTTCCCAGTCCGTCCCTGACTGTATCCGTAAAGTGGAAGTTGGACAGTGCTGCTCCTCTTTGGTATGCATTTTTATACTTCTTCTTGCAAGAAAAGCGTGTGAAGATTATTGGGCAAGGCCGTAAACTGGCATATATTATAGCTCAAATATGTTCCATCTTATAGCTAGCATGTATTTATTTACTGGTGCAGAAAGATGTGTCAAGTTTATTAAAGCATAAGCCTCAGCCTCCAGTGGACTTTAAAGGGGTGAGCAAATCTCATAGTTACCACTGTGAAATGGGCTAATCATCAACTCCCAAGAACAGGCATACGGAGACAGCTGATTGAGGTGGTGCTCCGCTGTTTTTGCAACTTCAATTGTAGTGAATGGGAAGAACAACAAACACCGTAGCAGAACACGCTAGGCTATTTTTGTGCATATGGTGAGATGGGACACCCACTTTAAAATAAAACTAAAGTAGAAATAACTAACTTTGCCAAATCTGCCAAAGTGTTTTTCATTTTTATTTTATTAACATATCTTAGTTATTTTCAATAAAAGGCTAAAAATTCATACACATAGTAATACGAACATGCCAATAGTACACATTCATTAATACATTGTCCTGTTAGGCAAATGTGAAATAAATAGAAGGTAGCTGAGGCATTCCTAAAACTAGTGATTACATGATTAGCTAGCAAGTACATTTGTATTGTACTAATTGTTAAGTTAAAGGTCGCAACTATATACAATACTGCAGTTTTCCAACCCATATATTTAAGCCCTCTATTTATATTACACAAGTCACATTGCTACACTCAGAACAATTACACAAAATCTAAAAACTGAGATGAACCTTTTTTATTTTTGCATCAGTTGTGGAAGGGGCTTTACCATCTCCATGTCAGACTCCATTATAACAATAATACAAAAAAAATATGTTTTCACTCTTATCAACCTATCTTACTACTGAACTGTGATGTTAAATTACCAGCAAAAGCTTTCGCAGACAGATTGGGTTTAATTATTTTTTGTTTGACTAATCAGGGGAAGACTAGATTTATTCCCTCTAAAACTCTACAATTTTTATCATTTACAGATGTGTTTAGGGCAGGCACTCCAACTTGACATTAGACACAATTAAAGCATTTGACAGCATGTTGTGACCTTTCCTCTGAGTAATACTCAATACATTTGTCTTTGGTAAAAAATGCTATCCACTGTGTTAAGATGCTATACAAGAACCCAAAAACCCGCCCCAATCATTTCTATGGGAAGAATAGACTTGTATGGAAGCAATTGTTCTCATAGAAATGAATAGGGTGGTTAGGTGTAATTACACCTACTCACCACTACCCCGCTATGGCCAGCATGTAAACAGTGAAGAGGAGGCAGCGCTTATACGGCGCGCGACTCCTCTTCAAACAGCTGATTGGTGGGGGTGCTGGGTGAAAAAGCCGCTTAGTTTATTAGTATGATCCACATATTAACAAAAAATGCCAACATTTCGGTCCATCCCGGACCTTGATCACGGCCTGCAATATACATATAAAATTACAATAAACACATGTTGTATGGACAAAACCTAATCACAAAACAACATGAATAACACAACGCTAAAACGACATTATAGAATTAGTAGTATAATAAATCCAGCATAATTGATTTGAATAATGAAGCCCAATCACTAAACTCTACTGAGTGCCGTGATCTGTATATAACATTATATGGGATTGTCCTGTCACTGAGCACCAGAAAATTCCATAGTGGAGTGCCAACCAATTTGCTTAGACATCAATATATATATATAACTCGGAAAACCCCTTTAACTTTGATAATGTACTTCAGCTGGTAGGGAGATTTTGTTTATTTTTTGGACTCTTAACTAACTGGGCTACATATTTTCTTCTTCCTATTGGTTAAAATAGCTTCAAAGATCAATCTGGGCTGTATGGTAAAAACAGGATCTGGTGTTAAATACATAGGGCTGCCTTCAGATTTCCTTGACTTCACTGTTAAATCTTTGATTAGAATTGTGTAATCTAAAGCCATGTTCTGGAGTAAACTCCATGAGTCCAGAACAAGCCAAATTTGTTTACTTAAGATACCCCCCCCACACACACACACACACACAATTATTGTAAATTTTCAGTAATTCACTTGTATGTTTTTTTTTTTTCGCTTGCTCTAGTTGATTTGATGCTCCCAGTAGTATGGGGTGGATTCTTATATCCTAATCTGAGGTTGTACTTCCTTATCTCCAAGCTTTGGCATTACTCTCCGCCTATGTGTACTTTTTATTTGGGGGATATTGCTGAGCTATTTTCCTGTGGATGCGTTTTTATATTCTAAATAGTATAAGCCCTTCTAAATTCAGAAGAGTTATAGTTAAGACAGCTATCTCTGGGTATATACTGATCCCATTAATTATCTTTTTGGGCAAAGTTTGATCTAAAGTTAAAATACATTTTTAATCCATTGCTTTACTGAGGTCTCCCCTCCCCGGAGTTTTCTGACAGAAAAAAATTCATACATTTTTTAACTCTCATCAGAAAGCCAAATTATTTCTCATTCTCAGTACTGAATTTTCAGTATCCCAATTTGATTATTTTAGGTATTAGTTATTGGTGGTTACAGAATACCTTTCTCTATACAATAACATTTTTCTGCTATACTCCTATGCTGGACCTTTTAAAGTCCAACTCCTCACATAAAGGAGGATCTTCGCTCGTTATACAGAATAATTAACACAAATGACTGCATTTAGTATCCATGTCCCATCTGAATTGTTTGTGACTTGCATAAGGACCTATTAATTTCTATGGGTCCACACAACAACAAAAAATGGACAGCACATGGATTTCATCCATGTGCTATCAGGATCCGTGTGTCAGTTCTGTAAATTATAGAACATGTCCTATTCTTGTCTGTATTGCGGATAAGAATAGTCATTTCTAGTAATTGGAGTTAGAAAAATTCAGATTGCACATGGAAAGTGCCTCTATTTTGCAGATCTGTGCTTTGCAGACTGCAATATAGAAACTGTTGTGTGCTTGAGAGTTTGACAAAATAAACTTTTGAACTTGAAGCTAAGTAGAATAATAATAGTAACAACACAAATATCTCTTGTCCTAATACTGTTTTTCTTTTTTAGTTTTTCTGTCTTTCTCCCCCTATGGGGGTTAGGGTGGATGGGCTTTTAATGCTACTTTTTATTTTTCCTTTTTTAACTTTTTTTGTGTGTATTATTTGTTAAATAAATAAATAAATAAATAATAAATGCATTAACAAAGTAAAAAAATATGATGTATGTTGGTCATTTAATAAGTTATAAGCCATTTCGTATGAATACATAATACCACACAACAGTATAGAACAATTAAATGAATGGAAATGCCATGTTAAATTTGTTAAGAGGTGCCATTGGCAGAATATTGAGCTTTTAACACATGTAATCATTAACTTGAATTAAGGAGATTACGAAAATGTCAAATTCTGCAGCAAAGAAAGGACAATTTAATCAACTCTATTCATTTGACAGATCTTTGATTCTTTGTGAGTGAAACAGGACTGGATGAATTCTATGGCATTAATCCATTTAGAAGGGTTTAAAGGGAGTCTGTCACCTCCATAGCCCCTATAAAGCATTTACATAGCCCCATAGCACAAATAATGACAAATGTAACTGTACCTGGGGCGCTTTCCTCTGACTTGTATAAGCTGTAAAAACGTACTTTAATCCATATGTAAATTAGCTGTTAGAAGTGCCCGGAGGCGGAGTTCACCGCCGTGGAGCCCGGGCTCGTTTGCTTTTTTAAACGCTCTCCCCGCCCCTGTCACTGCCTCCGCCCGCCCTCCTCTTCACTTGCGTCCTCCATCTGTTCCAGGCTCTTGCTGAGCTGGCACATGTGCACTGCATTGCCCATTGTGGGCACGGCATCGGCGTAGCCACTGCACATGCACCGGCTCGGGGAGAGACTGGAACAGACGGAGGACGCAAGTGAAGAGGAGAGCGGGCGGAGGCAGTGACAGGGGCGGGGAGAGCGTTTAAAAAAGGAGACGAGCCCGGGCTCCACGGTGGTGAGCTCCGCCTCCGGTCACTTCCAACAGCTAATTTACATATGGATTAAAGTACGTTTTTACAGCTTCTACAAGTCATAGGAAAGCGCCCCAGGTACAGTTACATTTGTCATTATTTGTGCTATGGGGCTATGTAAATGCTTTATAGGGGCTATGGAGGTGACAGACTCCCTATAAACTATTTAGTAATTAACTTAGTTTCAGTGGAATTTTTAGTTTTCACTACACATTTCTGAAAAGACTAGGGATAGTAATTTATCATAGACCGGTGTTTTATACCGGTCTATAATATCCTCTAGGGTATGACCACACGGCCCAGTCATGATACGGTCGTGATGGTTAGGAAAGGCACCTAGATTTTGGACCATTATCCACAGTAATTTAAATGTAGTAGTGCAGATTAGGAGTCCAGATCACTACTTTTTATTTCCCTGCTACCCCTGTTGCCCTGCTTCTGATCTGGACTCTATATTTGCAGTAATACTTATGTATTACTGTAGATAATGACCCAGAATTGTTGTGATAGATTCCCATCATATTCATATGCATATTGATGTGTTACAATGGCCAAGTCAAGGTCCAGATTTAAATCCCATTGAAAATCCATGGCAAGACTTGAACATTGCTGTTTACAGACACTGTAGATCAAGGTCTTCCTGGTCAGACTGATGGCATACCTCAAAAGACTATAATTACAGCCAAAGATGGTCCTACAAAGTATTGACTCAGAGGCTGAATACTAGAGAAGAGCGAAGTTTTGAAAAATTTGATTTGGCAGCTTTGTCGAATTTCAACAAGAAATTCAATTAAGTATGAATTCATTTGTCACAAATCGCTATAAATCAGGTATACCCCGGCCAATCTGCCTAAAAGCTAGGCTTTCAAATTGGCATTAAAACAGATTTCAGATGGAATTGGAGCAAACGAATTGCAATACAATGACATCTGTCCTCCATTGAAGTGTAGGTTAAATAAAACGTTTCCATTTTAAAGAATAGATGGATGGATGAAAACCAGCGAAATGCTGGTGTGGACTTACCCTAAGGCATATTCTTCCCACTTGGTGGTCCAATCTCAATGTGAAGGCTTGGGATTTAGAGCTGCATAACAAAGTATTTTTAACCAACTTGAGGGCCAAGTGTCTAATAAATTTCATAAAAAGTAGTATTAAGTAGTGGCCCCATGACAGAGTCAGGAGAGTGGCAGCAGCAACAGTGGCAGTAACAGTGACAATAGTGACCCCATAACAGAGTGGAGAGCAGCAGTGGCATACGGCACAAGATGGTGGCAGATCACAACTGTTGCAGAACCCAATAGCAGCAGTGTGATATAAAGGCCCAGTGGCATGCATATCTTTTTAAAAATGTAACAAGTACATATCAGTTGCTCAAGAATTCTCATTGTAGGAATGGCAGAAGAGGCAGCAGGTGGGTGATGGCATCAAAATGGTGACAACAGCATGTGGCCAGAAGTAACGGCTCATTTTCCACAATATTCCAGTGTGGCAGCACACTACAGTATGATCATTAGCGGCAGAATGATCTATTTTGTTGCATCAGGCACTAGTGTGTGGAAATCCTGGTTGTTCCATGCCAGATTCATTTTTATGAAGGTTAGTCTCTAAACATTTTGGATGGAAAGGCAAATTCCAAAAAGAGTAGCTGTGTCTCCCACCATACAGAACACTCGTTCTGATGCCACACTACTGGCCAGACAGAAAAGCATGCCCATGGCAAACTCGGCTAGTTGTGGCCACACTTCAAGTTTGCATGCCTAGTAATCCAGGGGACATTGGATTATGGGTGCAGCCCAAGTATGCCACAATCTGCTGGTTGAGGTTCTGCTGCTGAGTGGTTTCTTTAGAAGGCAGCTGAAGAAAACTGGTCATCAGATACTCCAGACTTAACTTGCTGCTTATGGAGCTGATGCTGCTCCTGCACCACCAGTCATGGCAGTGGAGTGTGAGCATGGAAGGTCTTCCTGGTCAGACCTTCCTGAGGATGGCAGATGGCACTTGTAGCCAGTGACCAACTGACTACACAGCATGTCTCTATAGTAGTCCATTTTTGCATCCCTCATAAGGTATAAAAAATGCACCCATTCGTGACCTGTGGTGAGGGTCTAACAATATTGAAAGCCAGTATTCATCCCTTTGCCAAATCCTGACAATGTGGTTGTCAATTGCAAACATGACAGCATGCATCTGGCCATTTGCGCAAGGATGAATAGTGTTGAGTGAATTGAGGCCAAACGAATTGACTTTGATCCGAATTTAAGGAAAAATTTGATTTGCAGCAAAGTTAAATGTTCTTGTGCTTCGTGATAACACATATATTTTTCCTGAAATGGTGGTTAAAAAAAAACATACTCACTTTATCCATTTGCTCACGGAGAGGATTGATTGATCTTGATTGAAGATTTCACGCTGGGTGACATGTGACATCTCCATGCCAGTGTGCTGCCCAGGCGTGGTGATGTGATCAGTGATAACGTCATTGCGCCCGGGTAGCATGATGACATGATTACACAAGAATGGCTACCTGCGGATTGGCTGGCTGCACGGCATTATGGTTTTGTGTTCCCAAGCTTGTCTCCTCTACACTTACTTTCACTTTCTGACACATGCTTACACCATTTTAGGAAAACTGATTAGTTACCACAAAGCACGAGCAAATTCGGATTGATTTACAATCATAGTTTTCCCAAACGTCAGCTTTGCTCAACATTACTGAATACAAATGCACACCACACTTTTAAGATTTTTATTTATTAAACATTTTTAAAACCAGGTATCATTTTCTTTTCACTTCCCACATGCTTGCTACTTTGTGTTAGTCTCTCGCATACAATCCCAATAAAATACATTTATGTTTGTGGGTGTAATGTGAAAAAATGTGGAAAAGTTCAAAGGTTATGAATACTTTTTCAAGGTACTGTAGGGGTAACATGCCTATACACTTCAGTGGCTTTTTCCCGCCTGGCATTGGTTTTGCATATATCTGTTGGTGTACATTTGTCTCAACTGTAATGAAAGTACATAAATACAATGTCAGTGAATACTGTATGTAACAAAAGTTGTTTACTGCTTGGATATAGCCAATGGTACAAACATGAAATTGTGTAACATGCAGCAGCATACATTTTGGGACATCCATTAGATCACTTTGAATGTAATTGTAAACCATGGTGTAAATCAAGTACAAGTTGCAGATCTCAGTTAATAAACCTTCTAAATAAAGTAATTTGACATTGTGTTTATCCATTTCAGATTTCCAAAGGTATCAACTGCTAAGGGCAGTTATTAAAGTGTCTATTGACAGGTTTAATGTCTGCAATGTAAAGGTAACCGTAAAATATGTCCAGAGCAGCCCACTAATTTCCTAAGTTGTAGTATGATAGGTATTCATTTGTTTCAGCACAAACCACACCATTTACAAAATGTACATAGCTTATAGAAGTGTCGTCAGTTAAAACAGTTATCCCATTGACTAACCCTGATAAAATGTCTTAGAGGGTTCTTCATACTAATGATGAGCGAATTCATTTGGACTGTCTCTCTACAGATGATTCCCCAGAGTGCTGGAAGATTAATATGGCCACATATCTCACACACCCTTGATAATCTTGCTCATGTGTCACTTCAGAGGTCTTCCTGTCCATGTCCTCTAAACTTGGATGGGGTCATGTGCAACATGTGCTGATGAAGCCAATGACAAGCCTTGGCAGTAATGCATGGCACCAAAGTCAAAAGTCCCAAAACTGTCAAACCTCTTTCATTTCCTATAACATGTTCTTTTTTATGCCCAGCCATTTGACTTACTGTATCTGAAAATTGCTCTTCCGGCTGTTTTTATTTTATTAGCACTACTTGCTTTTCCAGCCTTTTGTTGCCATTGTCCCAACTTTTTTGAGATTTCTGCCATCAAGTTCTAAATGAGTAATTTTTCTTTTTCATGAAATGGTAAAATATCTCACTTTCAACATCTGATATGTGTTCTATGATCTACTGTGAATAAAATATGGGCCTTTAAGATTTGCAAATAATTACATTGTGTTTTTATTTACAATTATTTACAGTATTGTATATTTATTTTACACAACATTCCAACTTCTTTAGAATTGAGGTTGTAAAATGCATTAATTAAATGAGTGTAGGTGTTCCCTAACACTTAACTAATTTATAACATATTTCAGAAATTAGTTCTTTAGGACAACCACAAGTAGTATTATTCCTGCAATGATGATAGATTGTTTTGCTGTTGCTACTTTTCCCTTGTGATGCAATAATGAGTACAGCTCTGTCTGCCTCATTTTTTCTAATGAACACTGTGCTCCCCACTTATGTTAGCCTAGAAGTTAGAGCTGGTGACTTGAGGTGTTTCCACATAAATAGTTAAGTATAAAAGGGCTCTACAGTGCAGTGAAGAACTAGTCAGTATCTACTTCTTGTTCATGCTGTGCATGTGGGCTTCTAATTATCTGGTAAGTGTAGTTACATATGGAGCTATCTGCTGTGTCCAGATTCCTGCTGTGATTTCTTTCTCCATATACTTTTAAAATCCCTATTCTTCTCCTTGATGCTGGTTTCTGTACTTTTTTTTCCCCAGAATACTAAAAATGAAACTGATGGCTTTTAATGATGTGCACTATACAGGCTTTATTTACATAGATATGTTTATTTGCCACTGCTGTCTTTGTATATTGTAACACTATAGAACATGTACTTCATGGCCAAATTGATGTGATTATCCCTTTGTATCAGAAATAGTGGGCCTTCTAGCCACACTGTTTGCCAACTGGTCTGTAAAAAAAATGAAGGCAAACACTATATGTAAGAGGGGTGAAAATCCAGTTTATTTGGTATGCAAATGATCCAGTAAGGTGCCCAGAGGGGCGGCACTCTTGCAGGAAGGTGCCCAGGCATGCCTCCTGCTAGTGCCCAAGGCCGTCCTCATGCTGGGAGCAGGAAAAAGGGGGGCAGAGTTATGGCATGTTAAAACAAATTAGAGTATCACCTGCGCTGTCGCTTTAGGGTGTGCCTCGCCCCAAGAGCTTAACTGAACAAACAAACAAAAAAAAAAAATAAAATATATATATATATATATATATATATATATAATATATATATATATATATACACACACACACATATATATAAAAGACGTACAAAACGGTCTTGGGGCCCGCTGCAAGATAACTTAAAACAGCGAGGTTGCTTACACTCACCAAAGTATAAACAATATATAGTATATAAGTAGAAGGTATCTGCGCTGGTAAAAAGGCAATTAAATTCCAAATTCAACACCTCTGGATTTTGAAGAAGAGGCAATTATTTTAGATAAAAAATTTGAAGAAAAGGGGTATGAGAAAAAACAATTAGACCTAATAAAAGAAAAAATAAAAATAGATAGAAACTCCCTACTACAAAATAATAAGACAAAACAAAGAGAAAAGGAAACAACTAATCCACATGAGGAATGTATAAAGATTCCAATTATAACACAATATAGTGAGAGGGAGGGCCTACTAAAACGATTTTTTAGAAAACACTTGGACATATTGAAGCAGGATAAAGTAATTGGTGAAAAAATCCCAGAACACCCCACTTTCATTTTTAAAAAAGCCAGGAACCTCTCTAATCTAGTGGCTCCATCTATAAAACAGAATCCTTGTAAGAACAATAGGCAACAGAGTCTTAAAAAAGGATTTTTTCCATGCAAAATGTGCATAAATTGCCGGACCACTAAACAAAAGGAACCAATCAAGGAAATAATTAGTGGAACAAAGACTTTTAAGATAGAAAGTCTTCTTACATGCAATACTAGGGGAGTAATTTACTATATCAGATGTCCATGTAACAAAATATACATTGGAAGAACTAAAAGATCCCTCAAAATTAGAATTAGAGAACATATTAGGAACATCCAAAAAAAGTATGAGGGTCATCCCCTATCAGACCATTTCCTGAGACATCATGACGGTAAACCGCAGGGTTTATCATTTGGGGGTGTGGAAAAAGTAATAAGAGATAAGAGGGGCGGTAACTATATAAAACAAATGTCCAGAAGTGAATGCAGATGGATATTTAATTGTAATAGCCTGGCCCCTAGAGGGTTAAATCAGGCAATTGAGTTATTTGGCTTTTAAAATAGATGAAATAAGACTTACATAAATATATGAATTCAACAATGGGAATAATTGAGGGATGTAGATTTGAAAACCTACTATCAAAGAAGAAAGTGAAAAGGGGAATAATTGAGGGATGGGGTTCTGAAAGGGAAATTTAGAAAAAAGCGAATTTTTATACTTAAAAACCTGAAAATGGGAATAATAGAGGAACGTGGTTTTTGAACTAATACATGTAAAATGTAAAGGAGTAATATGACAATGGGAATATTGGAGGAATGACAAGTTGGACATACAAATGGAAAAGGTGGATCCTCCCATTTATATACAAAAATCTGACAATGGGAATAATTGAGGGACGTGATTTTTGAACGAATAAATGGAAAATGTGCAGGAATAATCTGAAAATGGGAATATTGGAGGAATCATAAGTTGGACATACAAATGGAAAAGGTGAACCTTCCCATTTATATACAATAATCTGACAATGGGAATAATTGAGGGACGTGGTGTTTGAACTAATAAATGGAAAATGTGCAGGAATAATCTGACAATGGGAATATAGAAGGAATGAAATGTTGGACATACAAATGAAAAAGGTGGATCTTCCCCTTTTATACTTAGAAACCTGACAATGGGAATAATTGAGGCTTGAGAAATAAAGTAATAGTTCCCATATCTCAATAATCTAAATATAGAGGAATGCACACTGCCAACTATGAAGTTTAACGTTTGCAACCAATCAACCAGTTCAGAAATAATTTACATAGGGACATTAAATATCCTGCACTCTTCAATAAGGCCAACACTAGGAGGAAGGGAACCTATATAAGTCCAAGAGGAAAGGAGATGTGTCATCCCTGATGAAGGAATACGCTTTATTCCGAAACTAGTCGGATCAATCTTGGCACCTACAGGCACCCGTACTCAACGTGTGACGTCACACTGAAGTTTTGTCCTAGACAACAGCCGGCAGAGTTTCCCACGTGCACGCTTGCTTCTGGCCGGAGCAGCGGGCCTACCGTGGATGCACTCAAGAAGAGGAACGCAGGTACAACATTTTTTCAAAAAATCTAGGACTCAGCCATGTTTTCCCGACTTGGAGATTACAAATAAACAGGTACACTGTATGTTTATGGCTATTTCTTGATCAGAATACAGCAAATTACATTGCAGTTTACTCCTCACGGTGCTATACATTGCCAGCCTTACGTTTGCGTTTTTGGCTGAGGCAGAGGTGTTGAATTTGGAATTTAATTCCCTTTTTACCAGCGCATATTCCTTCTACTTATATACTAGAGTTATGGCATGAATGTGATGTAGGAGGTGTGCCTGGGCTCCTTCCTGCAAGAATGATGCCCCTCTGGGCACCTTACTGGCTCATTTGCATACCAAATAAACTGGATTTTCAGAAGATAGAAAACATCTATTAATGGAACAAAGGCACATCTGGAAATAAGATACTAAGTGCTATCAGGCTAAGGCTTTACTTCAATAGCAATTACTTTCAAAGCTCATCCCATTCTTCTAAAATCAAAGGAAGGCAAACACAAAGCAGTTGTCCTGACTGAAGTGGAAATTTTTTTACTCAATAAATGGTAATCCCAAAATGTGGGTACAACTGTCTTGTCCAGTTATTTTCTAACAGTACAGTCCTTACAGTTTAATTTTTCTAATATTCAAAGACAGGTCAGTGTTTTGTGGGGCATGTCTTCTTTCCCACGTGGTATAATTCTTTTATGCCCCTTTCACACGAGCGGGAGACTCGCATGTCTCCCGCAACGCATCTACAGGGCTGGACTCGGCACGGACAGGGATCGCAGAGCATTATATGCGATCCCTGTCAGTGCCGAGTCCAGCCCTGTAGATGCGTTGCGGGAGACATGCGAGTCTCCCGCTCGTGTGAAAGGGGCATTACAGTTACAGAATTTGTTGTCCAACTACTAAAAATAACTATCCTTGATTTCTCCAGTCTTTGTAAAAATGTACTATCCTACTCCTTTTACAAAGAATGTAAAAAAAATATGAACTCAGAGATTGATCTGTATTTTCCATCAATGTTGATTCTAAACCTTTATTATGGAACATCATTATTAGAGATTAGCAATGTTTTGAAAACTTTGATTCTGCAACTTAGCCAAAGTTAGCCCAAAAATTTGATTTTTTCTAAATTAGTCACAAATCACCATAAATCAGGTATACTCAGATCTTTCTGCCATAAAGTATGGTGACAAGGAGCGGCCAAGCCATGCTGAAGAGCCTACAGCCAATTAGCCAACAGCTGCCTTTCATTTAACCCTTTCAGTACCGAGCCACTTTTCACCTTAAATCCCAGGCCGATTTTTGCAAATCTGACATGTGTCACTTTATGTGGTAATAACTTTGGAACGCTTTTACTTATCCAGGCCATTCTAAGATTGTTTTCTCGTCACATATTGTGCTTCACGATAGTAGTAAATTTGTGGCAAAATATTTCATTTTTATTTATAAAAAAATACCAAATTTAGCAAAAATTTGGAAAAATTTGCAAATTTCAAAATTAAAATTTCTCTACTTTCAAAATACATAGTAATACCTCCAAAAATAGTTATTATTTTACATTCCCCATATGTATACTTTATGGTTCAATCTCTTTTTTAATTGTTTGTAAATAGGAAAGTAATAACATTACAATAAAGTCCAAACATAATAAGGTGCATTCCAGCAAATTGGATAACGTTACATATTGGTATACGTCTGACATCAAAGAAAACAGACCTACGGCGGTCTGTAAAGACTGGCATATCCACAAAATAAACATAGTGCAGAGCAAAAACTACCACCCTTCCACTGACTATAATCTCTGCCATAACCTCAGAAGCCTTATGTATAACATAGTACAAGGAGAAGTACAATAAAGACAAGACAGTGGAGACCGACACATAAGGAGGAGAGGGAGAGGAGAAGAAGAAGAAGAAAAAAAAAAAACACCTTAAGATGAAATGATGCCATTTTGTAACCAGTCTGAGAACTGCGATGAGCTACAGAGTTGGTGCCAGGGTTCCATTGTCTGGAGATGGAGAGACCGTCTATCTTGGTCTGTAGCCCTCAGCTCCTCCACATGAATGAGGGTATCCAGGGCCGATAACCACGTTATCCTCTGGAGATGGTCAGAGGATCTCCATTTGCGAGGGATAATTTGCCTCATAGCTAAAACAAAAAGCCTGAAAGCTCATTTTTTAACATGTTTTATCCTCCCAGGAAAGATTGATAGCAATGCTACTTTAGGAGAAGCAGGTATACTACTCCGGTAAAGAGTATTGTACAGGGAAAAGATGTCATTCCAAAGGGAGGCAACTCCCTGACATTTCCACCAAATATGGAGCATACTTCCCACCATACTCGAGCAACGCCAACACGTGTCCGGAACTGAGGGATAGAAACGGTGGAACTTTACCGGAGTCCTATACCATTGTGTTAATATCTTGCTCCTGTAGTCTACAAGAAACTGAAGCAGTGTGAGTGAATAATAGAGCTCTGTTCCATTGGTCAGCTGTCAAAGATTCACCAAGATCTTTCTCCCAACCTACAATGTAGTTGGGAGTATGAGGAGTACAGTTGATGGCTTTGTCCCCCATCTCTCCCGTTAAAAGCATGTTATAAAGAAGAGTGATCGAATGTCCAGGAGCAGATTCAGCCACACAATTTTTTTCAAAATCAGTAAGGGATTTACATAACTGCGGACCAGGTGCCAGGGATTTAATAAAACTGCGTAACTGAAAGTAAGCAAACCATCTACCTGGGGAATCCGGCAAAATGTGATAATAAGTAGAGATGAGCGAGTAGTGAAATATTCGAAAGTTCGAAATTCGATTCGAATAGACTGCGAAATTCGACTATTCGACCGGATATCGAATCCCATTAAAGTCTATGGGAAAAAAATGCTCGCCACTTGGAAATCTCAATTCGACCACTTGGAGGTCACCAAGTCCACCCTGGAACCTCAGAAAAGGATGCCAACACTGCTGGAATGCAACTGGGACAGCAGGGGAAGCATGTCTGGGTGCATATAACGCGCCCAAGTCGCACTATTACGCCACTATCACAGCCTCTCAACAATACACTCCAAACACAATCTAACCTCTCTGTAAAGTGAGACCATACAAGGAAACCTTCTTTCCTCTACATTGCCATGGACCCCAAGCCAAACTAGACAAAAAAGAAGATAAAATTCTGCACCCCTTAAAATCACGTTGCCTATGACAACCACAGATGGCATAAGCAAAGGGGAAAGCAAATAGACCCCACCCCTAATTGTCATTGTGTGTGTGAGATGTGGTCAGACATGTCTTCTTTAAAATGTAAAAACAACTCAAACACATGCAGAAGCCTTAAAATGCCCAAATTGTTGGCGCTTGAGATGTCAGTGACCCGACCTGGCCCAGTGTCATGTCTAGCAGGTAAAGCAGTGGGGATGTTGAGGGATGCGTAGGACCGCAAAAGGCAGGAAGAGGCCGTGGGCTGGCCAGAGGCTCATGGAAAATTTTGTGGCGGCCCAAGAGGTGACACCTCTTAAAAATTATGTGGAGGCCCAAGAGGTGAGACCTCTTAAAAATTATGTGGAGGCCCAAGAGGTGAGACCTGTTAAACATTTTGTGGAGGCCCAAGAGGTGAGACGTATTAAAAATTATGTGGAGGCCCAAGAGGGGAGACCCGTTAAAAATTATGTGGAGGCCCAAGAGGTGAGACCTCTTAAAAATTATGTGGAGGCCCAAGAGGTGAGACCTCTTAAAAATTATGTGGAGGCCCAAGAGGTGAGACCTCTTAAAAATTATGTGGAGGCCCAAGAGGTGAGACCTGTTAAAGATTTTGTGGAGGCCCAAGAGGTGAGACGTATTAAAAATTATGTGGAGGCCCAAGAGGGGAGACCTGTTAAAGATTTTGTGGAGGCCCAAGAGGTGAGACCTCTTAAAAATTATGTGGAGGCCCAAGAGGTGAGACCTCTTAAAAATTATGTGGAGGCCCAAGAGGTGAGACCTCTTAAACATTTTGTGGAGGCCCAAGAGGTGAGACCTCTTAAAAATTATGTGGAGGCCCAAGAGGTGAGACCTGTTAAAGATTTTGTGGAGGCCCAAGAGGTGAGACGTATTAAAAATTATGTGGAGGCCCAAGAGGGGAGACCTGTTAAAGATTTTGTGGAGGCCCAAGAGGTGAGACGTATTAAAAATTATGTGGAGGCCCAAGAGGGGAGACCCGTTAAAAATTATGTGGAGGCCCAAGAGGTGAGACCTGTTAAACATTTTGTGGAGGCCCAAGAGGTGAGACGTATTAAAAATTATGTGGAGGCCCAAGAGGGGAGACCTCTTAAAAATTATGTGGAGGCCCAAGAGGTGAGACCTCGTAAACATTTTGCGCAGGCCCAAGAGGTGAGACCTCTTAAAAATTATGTGGAGGCCCAAGAGGTGAGACCTCTTAAACATTTTGTGGAGGCCCAAGAGGTGAGCCATAAATATAAAAATTTTTCTGATTTACGGACCAATTCTACGGCGGTTAAGGAGGAGGAGGAGGAGGTGGAGGAGGAAATGGCACTTCATACACATGGCACTTCACTTTTGGCTGCTTTCCACTGTTGGAGAAGCAAAGTCCGGGTCAATCCACTTGCTGTTCATTTTGATTAGCGTCAGCCTGTCGGCACTGTCGGTTGACAGGCGGCTGCGCTTATCGGTGATAATGCCCCCGGCAGCGCGGAACACCCTTTCTGATAGCACGCTGGCGGCAGGGCAGGCAAGCACCTCCAAGGCGTACAGGGACAGTTCCAGCCACGTGTCCAACTTGGATTGCGAAGACCCAGTACAGTTTGTTCTCCACTATCCGGACAACACGTGTGTCCCGGGAAAAGCAGCCCAGCATGAAGTCAGCCATGTGTGCCAGACTCTGAATAGGTATGACGTCACTGCCCCCACCAGAAGGATCACTTGCCATTTCCTCCTCTTCCTCTTCCGCCTCCTCTCCGCCCCATCCGCGCTGAACCAATGGGACGCGCACAGCCTGACTGCTACCCTCGCCGCCAGCATCCTCCTCCTCTTCCACAGCCACCTCCACGTCGTCCTCCTCCTCCTCAATCCTCCTCCTCCTGCAACTGCCACCATGAAGCAGACAAAAGTGTGGTCTGACTGTGTAGCTCCGTTGCGTCTCCTCCTGCCCCCGTCTCCTCTGTGTGCAATGCGTTCTCCCTTATTGCGATGAGGGATTCTTTAAGGACGCATAGGAGCGGGATGGTTACGCTCGGGCCCTGCTGGCTGTGGCCTCACTTCTCTGTCTGAACTGTCCTCTGCCTGTGGACATCCCTCTGCCTGTGGACATCCCTCTGCCTGTGGACATCCCTCTGCCTGTGGACATCCCTCTGCCTGTGGACATCCCTCTGCCTGTGGACATCCTCTGCCTGTGGACATCCCTCTGCCTCTTGCTGCCTTTTTCGGTGCTGCGCAGACCACCACCTCTCCACTGCTTTCCTCGCTGGACATCACCCTGGACCGGGTCAGTATCGGACAGTACAAAGCGGTGGTACATTTCATACTCCAGCCGTGGCCTGTTTTCATTCTCCCAATGCCTTGAGACATGTACTGAATGTAAATGAAGGTGTTTGTAATCGCGTCTCTCTGTGACAATAGCTCGATACTATCAACTGCCAATTTTATTTTTAACTTTTTTTTTTTTTTTAGCGAACAGTTTTTTTCAACTTACTGATGTTTTCCAGTCTCTGTTTGGAAACTTTCTATGACTTTTTTCGTACTGGGTGCATTTGGTATAAATATGCAGAGAGTTATTTATGGTTTAATCGCAGAACGATGCAAAGGGAAAGCGTCGTCTAAAGGAGAATCATTTACCTCAGATAATTCAAACCAGCAACTATGGCCCCCAACAGCATTTCCGCGCCCCCGTCCTCGTCCACGTCCTATTCCGCTAGCCCCCCTCCGCATTTTATTTTTTTTTGGTTACAATATTTTGCCTTCACAGCCGTGAAATAATTTTGCAAGAGAACGCACAGTACAGTTGCCAATTATAAGGCCTAATATTTTAGAGTTCAAGGTACACAGCCGTGTACTAACTTTCAGACGGTGGGTATTAACACCAGGTATTTAAAGAATTTTGCAAGAGAACGCACAGTACAGTTGCCAATTATAAGGCCTAATATTTTATAGTATAATTATGTGGATGCCCAAGAGGTGAGACCTGTTAAAAATTTTGTGGAGGCCCAAGAGGTGAGCCATAAATATATACATTTTTCTTATTTACGGAGCAATTCTACGGCGGTTAAGGAGGAGGAGGAGGAGGAGGTGGAGGAGGAAATGGCAACTTCATACAGATGGCACTTCACTTTGGCTGCTTTCCACTGTTAACCTCTTAAACCTTTTGTGGAGGCCCAAAAGGTGAGACCTGTTAAAAATTATGTGGAGGCCCAAGAGGTGAGACCTGTTAAACATTTTGTGGAGGCCCAAGAGGTGAGACCTGTTTAAACCTTTGTGGAGGCCCAAGAGGTGAGACCTGTTAAAATTATGTGGAGGCCCAAGAGGTGAGACCGGTTAAAAATTATGTGGAGGCCCAAGAGGTGAGACCTGTTAAAAATTTTGTGGAGGCCCAAGAGGTGAGCCATAAATATATACATTTTTCTTATTTACGGAGCAATTCTACGGCGGTTAAGGAGGAGGAGGAGGAGGAGGTGGAGGAGGAAATGGCACTTCATACAGATGGCACTTCACTTTTGGCTGCTTTCCACTGTTAACCTCTTAAACCTTTTGTGGAGGCCAAAAGGTGAGACCTGTTAAAAATTATGTGGAGGCCCAAGAGGTGAGACCTGTTAAACATTTTGTGGAGGCCCAAGAGGTGAGACCTGTTAAACCTTTTGTGGAGGCCAAGAGGTGAGACCTGTTAAAAATTATGTGGAGGCCCAAGAGGTGAGACCTGTTAAAAATTATGTGGAGGCCCAAGAGGTGAGCCATAAATATAATACATTTTTCTTATTTACGGAGCAATTCTACGGCGGTTAAGGAGGAGGAGGAGGAGGAGGTGGAGGAGGAAATGGCACTTCATACAGATGGCAACTTCACTTTTGGCTGCTTTCCACTGTTAACCTCTTAAACCTTTTGTGGAGGCCCAAAAGGTGAGACCTGTTAAAATTATGTGGAGGCCCAAGAGGTGAGACCTGTTAAACATTTGTGGAGGCCCAAGAGGTGAGACCTGTTAAACCTTTTGTGGAGGCCCAAGAGGTGAGACCTGTTAAAATTATGTGGAGGCCCAAGAGGTGAGACCGGTTAAAAATTATGTGGAGGCCCAAGAGGTGAAGACCTGTTAAAATTTTGTGGAGGCCCAAGAGGTGAGCCATAAATATATTACATTTTTCTTATTTACGGAGCAAATTCTACGGCGGTTAAGGAGGAGGAGGAGGAGGAGGTGGAGGAGGAAATGGCACTTCATACAGATGGCACTTCACTTTTGGCTGCTTTCCCACTGTTAACCTCTTAAACCTTTTGTGGAGGCCCAAAAGGTGAGACCTGTTAAAAATTATGTGGAGGCCCAAAGAGGTGAGACCTGTTAAACCTTTTGTGGAGGCCCAAGAGGTGAGACCTGTTAAACCTTTTGTGGAGGCCCAAGAGGTGAGACCCTGTTAAAAATTATGTGGAGGCCCAAGAGGTGAGACCTGTTTAAAAATTATGTGGAGGCCCAAGAGGTGAGCCATAAATATATACATTTTCTTATTTACGGAGCAATTCTACGGCGGTTAAGGAGGAGGAGGAGGAGGAGGAGGTGGAGGAGGAAATGGCACTTCATACAGATGGCACTTCACTTTTGGCTGCTTTCCACTGTTAACCTCTTAAACCTTTTGTGGAGGCCCAAAAGGTGAGAACCTGTTAAAAATTATGTGGAGGCCCAAGAGGTGAGACCTGTTAAACATTTTGTGGAGGCCCAAGAGGTGAGACCTGTTAAAACATTTTGTGGAGACCCAAGAGGTGAGACCCGTTAAAAATTATGTGGAGGCCCAATAGGTGAGACCTGTTAAACATTTTGTGGAGGCCCAAGAGGTGAGACCGTTAAAA
>ONZH01002738.1:0-15000 GCA_900303285.1 Rhinella marina
CAATTTTGTATTTACCCCAAAATACAACCAATGATAATGACAATTTTTCCTGAAAAATGATCAATCACAGAGCTCTTTCGAGAGAGAAAAAAATAAATGTTTAAAAGCAACATGGTGGCAGGCGTGGCTTAGCAGCCGAGGCTAATGGCCGCATGAAACTAGAGCTCCTGCACCCAGCGACTATTTCTACAGCCCTAATCCACTCAAAATGCCATAGACAGCGCCCAAACTATCATCTTCCCTCATCATGGCCAGGGGGAAAAGAATTAGACAGCAACAAGGCAATTTGGACTTCTACTTCGACAAAGAAAGAAGCAATGAAGTTCCCAGCCTCTAGCAAGCGGCCTTCCCGCCAGAACAGCAGGCCTCCGTTTCTCCTGTCTCTTCACCGTCCTCCTCATCAGGTGGCCAATCTTCTCAAGCTGACACCAGCGGTTCCCCACAGTACTCACCACCTATCTCTGAGCGCCAGTAGAAGCAGACACCTCCATGCTCCAACGAGTCTGCCGCAACTACTGCGACTTGCTCCCCCACGTAGCAGCTGCCATCTTCTCCTTCCTTCTCTAGCAGCCGTGCTAAGAGAAGGCAGCGTCTGAACGGTCAGATCGATTCTCCCGCCTTGGTGAGTGATCCACCTATTATCCCTGATGCTCTTCGTTCTATTCCGAACTTTAAGTAATTTAACCCATCAGACCAGCCAGCATCAGGGTCCTCACTCAAAGGAATGTTGTTAGAAGTCAGCAAGACCCTCCAAACTGACATACATTCGCTAATATCTCCACTGCATGCCTCAATCCAAGTCCTTACCCCCAGAGTGTCACATATTAAAAATAAAATGGGAGATTTTGAAACCTCCCATAATAATCTTGTTGACTTCCATAATGAGCTAACATCGGAGGTGGAAAGACTTCAAGCTAAAATCAATGACCTTGAAGATAGGTCCCGTAGAAATAATATCAAGTTCCGAGGTATTCCGGAAATGATTTCCAATTCAGGGTTAAAAAGCTACCTATGCTCACTCTTTCAAACAATACTACCCTCTCTTACTGCTCAAGACGTGGTGATAGATAGAGCACACAGAGTGCCAAAACCTAGCCATCTCCCTGCCACTGCGTCCAGAGATGTCCTGGCATGGCTACATTAGTATCATGTCAAAGAGATGCTATTAGCTGAAACAAGGAAAAAAACATCACTACCCTCACCATACCAATCTGTTAAACTTTATGCTGACTTATAAGCTGCCACTCTGAAACAGCGCAGACAACTGGCTCCGATTACTCTGGCTCTCCGTGACCAAAAAATTGCCTACCGCTAGGGATTCCCGGTGAAACTGATAATTTCCAAAGAAGGGTCCTACCACACCGTGAAGTCAATGGAGGAGGGTAAATCCCTCTTATCTTCCTGGAACATCGACATTCCCACTCTTCATCCTGAGCGCTCTCCTATATCTGACCATGTGGAGAAAGAATGGCAAGTTGTGGAACCCAGAAGAGGCACCAAGCATTAGGATTCTATACAGGCAACCCAGGGTGCTACCCTACCATATGTAATGTTCCTTGGCTTCTCACGACAAACTTTACCCTCTTTTAAGCAGCGGCCTTCCAGGTCGCTATTGTTTCCTATTTTGGTATTTCTGTTTTTCTCGTTTCAGTTTTCTTACCATGTTATCTGCACTCATGGACAATCAGTTCTACTGGAGGACATCTCGTCTCAACTATCTACCGCTTTAACTCATAGTATTGGGCATGGGAGGAAGATGGGGTTCTCTGGGAGCACAAGTTGGGGGGCCCCCGGCCTTGGGGCCCTCCACCTTGGGCCACAGAGAGGGAATGTCTACAGCATAATTGTTTTTCCCCTCCATTGCTATTAAAATAGCTTCTCTCAATGTCAGGGGTTTGAACTGTGCACTTAAGAGGAGGGAGGCAGTGGAACTTGGATGTGATGTCCTGTGCGCCCACATTCTCGCAAAAGATAGTCATAGACTGAAACATCATAACTTCCCAACTATATTACAAGATCACTACCACAAGAAACAAAGGGGTGTTCTCATAGCAATTAGAGATACCCTCGCTTATGCACCCATTGAGATTGTAACGGATGTGAAAGGTAGATTTATCATATTAGTACAGTATGTTCCCTCAACAATATTTGCTACACAATTGTGGCAGTCTATGCCCCTAACTCTCATCAACTACGATTCTTGAATAAACTATCCCTGAAAATAGAAAAAGTAAAGAAGGGACAATTATTGCTATGCGGAGACTTCAATCTTGTCTCAGATCCAACAGTCGACTCCACATCTAGACGATAGGGTGGAGGTTCCTCCTTGGCGCACAGGGCACATCATGAGGAAGTATTTGACATTTGGCGCATTCAATGCTTATAGGAAAAGGTTTATACTTTCTTTTCCCCAGAGCATAACTCCTATTCCTGTATAGACCTATTTTTTGTTAGCAGATCCCTACTTCCCAATGTCATAGATTCTACTATAGAAATAATCAAGTGGTCTGACCATGCAGCAATCAACTTATCCATCAAGGACTCCCATTCTAACCCACACAGAGGTCTTTGGCGTAGAAGGCGTTCGACTGTATTAACTGGAAGTTTGCCTTCTCTGTGCTGCAGATCATGGTAATCCATGCAGCATTCCTAAGAGCCATTCAAGCTCTTTATCACCACCCATCTGCACAAGTTTATAACAATAACACCCTCTCCTCAGCTTTTACTATAACTTATGGCACCCGTCAGGGGTGCCCTCTATCCCCTCTCATATTTGTACTTTATATAGAGCCGCTAGCACAAGGTATTAGACTATCAGACCGTATTCACGGAATTACAATTGGAGGCAAACCCCACAAACTGTCATTATATGCTGATGACGTTATTTTAACCCTCAGCTCCCCCAGAGACTCTCTAACATAGACATAATTCGCAAATTTAGCTCTCTCTCTTTTTACAAACTAAATGTACAAAAATCCCAAGCTTTACCTATCAACATACTCCCAGAGACCCTGCCCTCACTCCGCTCCAGTTTCAATCTGGACTGGCAGTCAAGTAATGTCCAATACCTCGGTACCCAAGTTCCATCAAAAATTAAATAGTTATACAACCTTAACTACTTAACCCTATTGGAAATTGTAGAAAAAGACTTTCAAATTTTTGAATTGTAGAAAAAAGACTTTTCAAATTTCCGAAACAGGAAAATCTCATGGATACAGATGTGTCCACACTTAACTGATCACTTATCTCAACATGTCCTGAGATGTGTGTCACGAAGTGACGTTATATCTAAATTGGATAAATTGCAATACAACTTTCAGACACCAGGTGGCGCATGGTGTTACTAGTTATACAACGTTCAGACAGCAGGGGGGCGCATTGTGTTACTAGCTAATACCTAAACCTGAATCATATATTTTGACCTGTGCCATTTCATTGTGCCGTATACAATGATTTAGATACACTTGGTGTCAGTATACAGTGCTAGTCTAGTATTATATTTGTTATATGCAAAATAACACACAGCAACCACAGAATTATGCATAAATTATTACATACTTTTAACAGTCCCATTATATGTTACAAATGTACATAATACAATTCAGGGTGTCAGTATATACCGCAATTTTAGCATGACATTTAAAACACCTATTAATTATCTGCTGAGCTGTGTATCTAATCCTATCATGTGTGATACTGTCTGCTGAGCTGTGTATCCAATTTTATCTTGTGTGATACTGTCTGCTGAGCTGTGTATCTATTCCTTTCTGTGTGATACTGTTTGCAGAGTTGTGTATCTATTCCTATCAGGTGTGATACAATCTTCAGAGTTTTGTATCTAAGCCTATTGTGTGTGATACTGCCTGCTAAGTTGTGTATCTAATCCTATCATGTGTGATACAGTTTGAAGAGTTGTGTATCTAATCCTATCATGTGTGATACTGCCTGCTGATTTCTGTATCTAATCATATCAGGTGAGATACTGTTTGCAGAGTTGTGTATCTAATCCAATTATGTGTGATACTGTTTGCAGAGTTGTGTATCTAATCCTATCATGTGATATACTGTTACAGAGTTGTGTATCTAAGCATATTGTGTGTGATACTGCCTGCTAAGTTGTGTATCTAATCCTATCATTTGTGATACTGTCTGCTAAGATGGGTATCTAATCCTATTATGTGTGATACTGTCTGCTTATCTGTGTATCTAATCCTATCATGTGTGATACTGTCTGCTGAACTGTGTATCTAATACTATTCTGGGTGACACTGTTTGCTAAGATGTATGTCTAATCCTATAATGTGTGATACTGACTGCTCAGATGTGTATCTAATCCTTTCCTGTGTGATACTGTATGCTAAGCTGTGTATGTAATCATATTATGTGTGATACTTTCTGCTGAGTTATGTATCTAATCCTATCATGTGTGATACTGTCTGCTGAGCTGTGTATCTAATTCTGTTCTGTGTGATACTGTCTGCTGAGCTATGTATCTAATCCTATTAGGTTTGATACTGTCTATGAAGCTATTGTATGTTTCTGTACAGAGTGTGATACTGTCTGCTGAGCTGTGTATCTAATCCTACCTTGTGTGATAGTTTTCTGCTGACCTGTGTATCTAATTCTATTAGGTGTGATACTGTCTTTGAAGCTATTGTATGTGTCTGTATAGTGTGTGATACTGTATGCTGAGCTGTGTATCTAATCATACCTTGCGTGATAGTTTTCTGCTGAGCTGTGTATCTAATTCTATTAGGTGTGATGCTGTCTTTGAAGCTATTGTATGTGTCTGTATAGAGTGTGATACTGTCTGCTGAGCTGTGTATCTAATCCTACCTTGTGTATTACTGTCTGCTGAGCTGTGTATCTAATCCTACCTTGTGTGATAGTTTTCTGCTGACCTGTGTATCTAATTCTATTAGGTGTGATACTGTCTATGAAGCTATTGTATGTATCTGCATAGAGTGTGCTACAGATAGAGATAAGGAGCTCTCCTTTGTGTATATACTGTACACTTAGCCACTGCTCAGATAAGAGAGGTGGGGGAGGTGTTGCTGTATTTCAGTCCCTGTATTTCCCTGTCTTGTGCATGAGGCCTGATTATAAGTTAAGTAAGTTATAGAGGCCCATTCATGTTGCTATTGAAAAATATAACACAAAACATTCTTATTGTCTTCGGTCCCTGAGGTGAAGCTTATTTTTAGAAAAAAAACTTTCCACAGAGCACTACATGCCACTGGTTTTGTCCCCCTTACATTTTTTTTTAATTATTTTGGTGGTTCAGACCTTCACTCATTGACAGACCCAGGTCTGTGGACCTTTAGAAAAACTGCTATAGTACTTCTGATTCAGGGTTTAATTTTAACAAACTTTAATTATGAGTTTAATGCAGAAAATAACAATTGCATCATTTTTATTTAAAACATATCCAAATCCTAATGAATTTCCATCGTGTAGTTGTAGTCCAGAACCACGTCATGGATCTAGGGCTGCCCTTTACTCTTCCATGAAAAGCTTTAGTGATACAGAATGTTACATGCCAGTGGCATTGCCTTTTTTTTCTATCACTAATGGAAGGACTTTATACAGATGATCAATGTAATTGTTGGATTGTTGTATAGTTAGTACATCATCTCAGACAGGGGCGTAGCTAAAGGCTCATCAGGCCTGGTGCAAGAGTTCAGCTTGGGCCCCCCTGCTCTCAGTACTTTGTGTGTCTTCTTATGTAGCACAAGGGTCTTTGGGCCCCCTCAGGCTCCTTGGCCCAGTAGCGACTGCTACCTCTGCACCCCCTACAGCTACTCCCCTGATCCCAGAACTTAAGTATTCCATCAATCAACTCCTGCTTAGTCCTTGACTTTATTTCAGACCGCTCCTCTTATTGTTGGTGTTTTACAATTTATTACTTCACCTCTCTGTTCTTTCCTGCATATATCCATGTTTCTTCAGATTTTTTCATTCCTAGTCTTGAAGAAGGGACCTCAGAGTCTTGAAAGCTTGCCACTTTATAACATCATGTATTTTAACGGGTCCACAATACATGGGCACCGGCCGTGTGAACCCCGCATCACGGATCGCGGATGCATTCTTTTGAATGGGTCCACAATCATGGAGATGTGGTGTGGTGCCGAACTGAGGCAAGGATCGGAACCCCACGGAAGCACTTATGAGTGCTTCCGTGGTGTTTCTGTCCATGCCTCCGCACCGCAAAAACAGAGAACTTGTTCTATGTTTTTGTAGTGCAGACAGTTGGATGCTGATCGCAGATCCCATTGAAGTGAATGGGTCCGTGATCCGCATGAGGAAGCACCACAGTAGGTGAAAATTGCGGTCCGCAGCACGGGCATGACTACACAACGGCTGTGTGAACGAGCCCTAAAATACATGATGTTAAAAAAGGAACAAGCTATCAAGACTGTGAGGTCCCTTCTTCAAGGCTAGGAATGAAAAAAATCTGAAGAAATATGGATATATGCAGGAAAGAACAGAGAGGTGAAGTAATAAATTGCAAAACACCAGCAATAAGAGGAATGGTCTGAAATAAAACCAAGGACTAAATGGGAGTTGATTGATGGAATACTTAAGCTCTGGGATCAGGGGAGTAGCTATGGGGGGTGAAGAGGTAGCATTCACTACCGGGCCCAAGAGCCTCAGGGGGCCCAAAGACCCTTGTGCTAATCTCCGTGCGGCTATCTTGGGGGAGATTGAGAGGTCGAGGGCTCCAGTTTATAAACTTTGCCTTATTAACACTGTGCTTATGCTGGCTAGGGTTATTATTGCACAGGGGTGGATAGCTAGAGGCCCCCTTGATCTTAATAACTGGACTAATTTAGTCAACAAAGTTAAAGCCTATGAAAAAATAAGACACAAATCTCAGAATAAGATCGAGCTATGGTTCAGGGTCTGGTCCTTCCGGTAGTGTAGCCTTTTTTTTTCTCTGCTCTCTCCCTCGCTCTGTCAGACCAGGTGGCAGGGGGAGGGGTGTTGGGTTTGGGGTATTTATAATATGTAATTGTTGATGGATGTTCAACTATTTTTTCTATATATCTTTGTGTGTTTTGCAAGAATTTCAAATAAAAATAAAAAATAAAAAAAACCCTGAATCAGAAGTACTAGCATTTTTTCTAAAGGTCCACAGTCCTGGGTCTGCCAATAGGTGAAGGTCCGAACTGCTAAAATTATTTTAAAAAAATGTAAGGGGGACAAAACCAGTGGCATGTAGTGCTCTGTGGAAAGTCTTTTTTCTAAAAATAAGCTCCACCTAAGGGACCAAAGACAATAAGAATGTTTTGTGTTATATTTTCCAATAGCAACATAAATGGGCTTCTATAACTTACTTAACTTGTAATCAGGCCTCATCCACAAGACAGGAAAATACAGGGACTGAAATACAGCAACTCCTCCCCCCACCTTTCTTATCTGAGCAGTGGCTGAGTGTACAGTATGTACACAAAGGAGAGCTCCTTATCTCTATCTGTATCACACTCTATGGAGATACATACAATAGCCTCAAAGACAGTATCACACCTAATAGAATTAGATACACAGGTCAGCAGAAAACTATCACACAAGGTAGGATTAGATACACAGCTCAGCAGACAGTATCACACTCTATACAGACACATACAAAAGCTTCAAAGACAGTATCATACCTAATAGAATTAGATACACAGGTCAGCAGAAAACTATCACACAAGGTAGGATTAGATACACAGCTCAGCAGGCAGTATCACACAAGATAGGATTAGATACACAGCTCAGCAGGCAGTATCACACAAGATAGGATTAGATACACAGCTCAGCAGACAGAATCACATGATAGGATTAGATACACAGGTTAGCAGACAGTACAACACATGATGGGATTAGATATACAGCCCAGAAGACAGTACCGCACATGATAGGATTAGATACACAGCTCAGCAGACAGTATCACACATGATAGGATTAGATACACAGCTCAGCAGACAGTATCGCAAATGATATGATTTGGTATACAAATCTTCAGGCTGTATCACACATGATAGGATTAGATGCACAGCTCAGCAGGTTGTATTACACATTGTATGATTAGATACACAGCTCAGAAGACAGTACGACTCATGATGGGATTAGAAACACATCTTAGCAGACAGTATCTCACATAGGATAGGATTAGATACACAGCTCGGCAGACAGTATCACACAGGATAGGATTAGATACACGACCCTGACCATAATATGATAAGATACACAACTCTTCACGCAGTATCACACAAAATAGGTTTAGATACACAACACTGTAGACAGTATCACACATGACAGGATTAGATATACTGCTGAGCAGACAGTTTCACACACAATAGGCTTAGATACACGATTATGCAGATAGTATTATATATGATAGGATTAGATACACAGCCCACCAGGCAGTATCAAACATGATGTTTGGATTCTGGATTTAGTGTTCCTGTCTTCTCATATGTTTTACTTTTGTTTTACATACTTAAAGGGGTTGGCCACTATATTTCAACATTATTTTACATGGTTGGGTGCAGTGTAAAAGAAAGATCTTAAATATAATTTATTTAAAAAATCCTGATGGAAAATATTGTATTGTAAGCTCCGCCCCCTGAGCCCCGCTCTGCCGCTCAGCCACTTCGTCCATGGCTGCACGCGACATGGAGGAGCTTCTGAGAAAGCTCGTCCATGTCTTCATTCACACTGTGCCTGCGCAGCTTCTCCAGCGCTTCTCCAGTCTGTTAGTAATTTTGCCGCGCTGCCAGCTCCGGCTCTGACTTGACTGTGTAGCTTCCAGGAGCAAGGAGACTCGCGTCTGGTGACTGTCCCATTGAAGAAGCCCTAAAAGTAAAAAGTAAGTGTAAATGTGTGTGTATATATATATATATATATATATATATATATATATATAAAATATAATGAAAGCAGCACAGCTATGCAAAAGAAAAAAGTAATGGTGTGCCAGCGGTATTTGAACCTAGTCACAGTCACAATTCATAAAAGTAAGAAGACCGCAGCACCACCAATCTTGTGCAAATTAAAGGTGTTTTATTTTACCAGAGCAGCGACGTTTCGGTCCACGCTATGGAACCTTTCTCAAGCAGTAATGTGATATACACCAGTGTTACAGCAGATATATATAGGGACATGATTCATTATGTGCAATAATTCAATAAATTTCATAATTAATATAAATAATGTCAAACAATATGTATATACAAAATGATTCATCAAATAAATATTATATATAACTACATCTCATACATATAGTGAATTCATAATTATAACATCGTGACAATATATATAAAAATAACATATTCCAGTGATTGATACTAATTTACTCAAAAAACCACCTGTGCAAAAACATATGTGATAAATCAATTCATAATGTGTAATCTAAAATTCAGAAGGAACTAACCAGCATGTATGTCGGGTCTGTCGCCATTCGGCGTTGTAGGCATTCAACTGAGACTGCGCACATCGTACGTGCGTTCCACTTTGGAGCGCACAGACGTGCCGCGCAATCATTTAAGTGGAATCACGTCCCTCACACGTGCGTTCCACTGTGAGGCGCATAAGTGTATCTTCTACTTAGAGGAGAATACAGGCATCACATGATCCCTGCGTTCCACCTTGAACCGCCTCATGTGATCACAGTATATATCACATGATTAAAAAAGATGTTAATAACCACAACTTAAAAAATTGTAAAATATGACATCTTCAACACTTGTATTAGTTTATTAATTGTATTAATCTTCTACTAGTCACTCTTTTGCAAAGGTATATATAAATCATATGGACCTATTGATTATAACCAGAAGTATATATATTTATGTAACACTGGGGGATCAAACCATTGTTGCAAATGTTCCCATCTGCATCATATGGTGATCTGACTAGACCGCCGCATCATGTTCGAATATCCGACACAAAATACCGCTGTCAATGTCGTTACCGTTTAACAGTATAAACAATTAGAGTCTTTCGGCATATGCTGAATGGTATCGTTAAATACCCCCATGCATTGTTTCGCCTAAAGATACTCATAATTATCTCAAAATGTATTGTAGTATAGTCCATACTCATATCTCTACATCTAGTGACTAGATATAATGGTATAAAAACCACAAAATTAGAATAAAAGTATATTGATGTCATAAAATACAAAAAAAAATTTTTTACCAAAAAAAAAAATTTTTTTATAAATTAATTCTTTATTATTGCTCATTCTTTGTATCTTCAATGTTCTATCATATATCTCAAAACCAAAAAGAAAGAAAAAAAAGAAAAAAAAAAGGAAATAAAAATATCAAAAAACGCAAGTCTCAAAAAATAATTGCACACATACGCCAAATGGCGCTTAGACCCAATCACAAATCATGCTGGATTTTTCACAGTCCATCTGGGCTTGTGAAAACAGATCTGCAAATAAGAATAAAGAGATTAAATAATAATATTAACAACACTGATATATTACTTAAAATACACACCATATCAGAATTGTAGAGGACTCTAAACATCATGTGTGGATCCACGGCCTATACTCTACATTGAGTCCATATGGTCTAAGTGTATTTAGTCGTTTGATCCATAATATCTCACGTTTTTTTAACGCCAATATGCGGTTCCCACCCCTTCTAGCTATGGGTATATGGTCAATAATCATGCATCTTAAGTCACATTCTTTATGTTCTAAATCAGTGAAGTGTTTCGACACCGGCAAATCCATACGTTTTTTTCGTATCGAATACCGATGCTGGTTCAAACGGGTCTTAAAGTCCCAAGATGTTTCACCTACATACAAAAATGGGCAGGGACACCACAGGACATAAATGACAAAACTCGAGTCACATGTCAAATAAAAATTTAATCTGTACCTACAGTTTAGAGTAGGGTGCTCAAAATATGTTCCCTTCTGTAGGTAACGACAGTTTACACAATTAAGGCACGGAAAACAACCCTTCTTTTGTAAAGTCAGATAAGTTTGGCCAGTCTTTTTTTGTGAACCTACATCCGTCCGAACAAGTTTGTCACGGAGATTTGGAAGTCTCCGATATGACATTAAAGGAAGATTCTGCATAGTCTCAATATTAGGAAAATTATTTTTTATTGTTGCCCAATGTTTTTTCACTATTTTCTGTATTTCGTAACTATCTTCCCCAAAAGTGGTTACCAGGGGGATTCTCTTATTACTACCCATTTCTCTCTTATTCTTCTTAGATGTAAACAAGGTGGATCTATCCACTTCATTTACAGTCCGTAAATGTGTTTTTAAAATTTTTTTAGGGAATCCCCTTCTCTCAAAAGCATTACTCATCTTCTCTAAAGTACCTTCCAAATCCATATGATCACTAGTAATTCTTTTAGCTCTAAGGAATTGACTCAATGGTAGAGATCTCACCATAGGTCTTGGATGCGCACTATTGTATTCTAATAAGGTATTTTTATCTGTTGGTTTAATATACACTTTAGTATGTATCTGATCTGATTGTATATATACAGACACATCCAAAAAGTGTACCTCAATTCTAGAGTATTCAATAGTAAATTTTATATTGTTGTCAATGGTGTTTAAAAATGTGAAAAAAATGTGAAAAAACGTGGAACGCACGTACGATGTGCGCAGTCTCAGTTGAATGCCTACAACGCCGAATGGCGACAGACCCGACATACATGCTGGTTAGTTCCTTCTGAATTTTAGATTACACATTATGAATTGATTTATCACATATGTTTTTGCACAGGTGGTTTTTTGAGTAAATTAGTATCAATCACTGGAATATGTTATTTTTATATATATTGTCACGATGTTATAATTATGAATTCACTATATGTATGAGATGTAGTTATATATAATATTTATTTGATGAATCATTTTGTATATACATATTGTTTGACATTATTTATATTAATTATGAAATTTATTGAATTATTGCACATAATGAATCATGTCCCTATATATATCTGCTGTAACACTGGTGTATATCACATTACTGCTTGAGAAAGGTTCCATAGCGTGGACCGAAACGTCGCTGCTCTGGTAAAATAAAACACCTTTAATTTGCACAAGATTGGTGGTGCTGCGGTCTTCTTACTTTTATGAATTGTGACTGTGACTAGGTTCAAATACCGCTGGCACACCATTACTTTTTTCTTTTGCATAGCTGTGCTGCTTTCATTATATTTTATATATCGTTTGGATCAAGTAAGCGGGCACGCTTGAACAAAATGGAATTTTTTACTGATACACATTCTGAGACAAGGCTACCAGATATTTTCTTGTACACACCTGATGAGGCTGAGAGGATTCTAAACGCATGTGATGGCGACGCGGCATTTTTATCTACACCTACCATATTGGATACAAAGAAAAACTATGAAAGAGTCACTAAAAGGATTATTGCATTGAACCTTCATATTACTACACTGAGTGAGTATTACAAAGCTCAACGTATACCGAGGGGGCTGAGGTTTCACTGCCAGCCCACTATGTATATGAACAATAGTGTATTTTGAGACAAATATGAACGAATTGCCAATAAATTTTCTCTAGAACTGATTTTACTGAATATGGAATTCCTACAATCGGATTTGACTACTACCAAAAAACAACAGGAACAGTATATGACTACATTGGGAACTTTATTATCTTCAGAGGCATTACAGGAGTATTTAACCAAATCTTCAATGTACATGGACAAACTAACTAAGGATACCCAGGACACTAAGAGGAACAAGTGGCAGCGTGATTTATTGGACTATAATTCCGGAAATGTTTATAACTGGATTAATACACAAATGCGTCCGAATTATGACAGTAATGTTAAAAATGTTTATGGTGATAAGAGAGGAAAAAAGAAATATGGTTCTAAAAATGATAATATTCAAAGTACAATGTCTACTAATACACAGGATGATACTGGTGCTTCTAATTTTTTAGTCCATACAGATATGACCACAAAAAAAGACCCCAGAGGCGGGGCGGAAGGAGGAGACACCGAGAGCGCAAAAACACGAAATCAACGGTTAACAAAGAGAGAGAACAAATAGTGGTAAATATTTCTTCACATGTTTTGTCATCTACGCAATGTGATGTACTTTCTAAGGGACTATCATTTTGCCCCAATACTAAAACAGATTGGGTCCAAGTGGATGCTGATTTATATCAGTTTTTTAGACGTCTTAAATTAAATGTATGGTTTTCTACACATTCATCCTAGTGGGATACAACCACTGGGTGTGAATTATTACTTAAGGATTTTGATTTATTTGTGAGGAGTGACTTTGTTCCCCCCACGCCCTGCCCGGCAATTGAGTTATTTGCTGAGAGGGTGTTGGAGGAGGTGAATGCACTCAAAGCACAATCAGAAGTAAGAAGGGTGTTTAAACATCCTAATATTTCTCAAAAAGAATGGTCTGCATTGAATGCCTTGGTCCATGACCACGACCTCACCATCAAGCCTGCTGATAAGGGTGGTGCGGTCGTGGTCATGGACACTAATAAATATATACAGGAAGCATATAGGCAATTGAATGATACCATGGTATATAAAAAATTGAACTATGATCCACGTTGGGAAATAGAAAAGAAAATACAACAAAATTTATCTGAGGGTATTAGGGCAGGTTTCATTGATCAAAAGATGAAAGAATTCTTAACAGTTGTACATCCAATAACACCTATGTTATACCTGTTACCTAAGATTCATAAGGATCTAACAAATCCTCCCGGTAGACCTATTGTCTCTGGGAGAGGATCCATATTGAGTCCTATATCCATTTTACTTGATAAAATATTAAGAAAATATGCCACGGGATCGAGATCATACATAAAGGATTCCATGGATTTTCTCGAACGTCTTAATGGAATTGATATTCCTCCCAATGCGATTTTTGTGACTCTGGACATAGCGAGTCTATATACCTCCATCAGACATGAATTCGGGATGATGGTGGTACAACTAGCTTTGCGGGACTCGCAATACTCCTCTGAATGTCAAAAATTTATTTTGGACTTATTATATATGGTCTTGAATTACAATTATTTTTTGTTTGGGGATTCATTCTATATGCAGCAGTGTGGGACGGCCATGGGGTCGAATGTGGCGCCGACCTACGCTAACATGGCCGTCGCACATCTGGAGGAGACGTCAATCTATGTATCGCCCCATTTCGGACATGTTCTGAGATGGTGGCGGTACATAGATGACGTCTTCCTTATTTGGACTGGTAGCGAATGTGAATTAATGTCTTTTTTCACATTTTTAAACACCATTGACAACAATATAAAATTTACTATTGAATACTCTAGAATTGAGGTACACTTTTTGGATGTGTCTGTATATATACACAGGCTCGGACTGGCCCACAGGTGTACAGGTGAATCCCCCGGTGGGCCCCTGAGCAAGGTGGGCCCCTAGTCTCCCATCTCCCTTGTACAAGTGGCACATAACACAGTAGACTTACTGCACTACATACTTATATTCAATGTACAGCCCCTCAACCAGCCTATGTTCATATAAAAAACTTGTTAGATTATTTATTATATTTAAATGTATCCGTACAGTGGGCCCCCAAAATAATTTTTACTGGTGGGCCCTAGGTACCCCAGTCCGACACTGTATATACAATCAGATCAGATACATACTAAAGTGTATATTAAACCAACAGATAAAAATACCTTATTAGAATACAATAGTGCGCATCCAAGACCTATGGTGAGATCTCTACCATTGAGTCAATTCCTTAGAGCTAAAAGAATTACTAGTGATCATATGGATTTGGAAGGTACTTTAGAGAAGATGAGTAATGCTTTTGAGAGAAGGGGATTCCCTAAAAAAATTTTAAAAACACATTTACGGACTGTAAATGAAGTGGATAGATCCACCTTGTTTACATCTAAGAAGAATAAGAGAGAAATGGGTAGTAATAAGAGAATCCCCCTGGTAACCACTTTTGGGGAAGATAGTTACGAAATACAGAAAATAGTGAAAAAAC
>ONZH01002738.1:20000-27390 GCA_900303285.1 Rhinella marina
CGCATCTTTTGTGACCCCATTGAAAATGAATGGATCTGCACCCGGTCCGCAATTTTGCGGAACAGATGCGGGCACATTCTGCGGACGTGTGAATGGAGCCTTATGCTAACTTGTCTGTGATGAGATGACATCTGAGGTGCTGCTGTTACTATGGTATCACAGTTGGCCAGGGAGGTCATGTGACCACTGCTCTGAAGATGCTTGCTGTGATGCATGCTGGGATTGTTACTTTCACTGCTCCGCCCGCACAGCCTCTCATCAATGGGAGCATACTATGCTCAAAACATTAGAAAAATTATACATACACAGTATATCTGTCATGATACAAATACCTCTTGGCTTTAGCTATTATCTGGGGCATTTTTATTTTTTTATGCATAAGGTGGCCAACCCCTTTAATATTCTCAGTAGATCTCACCACATTTAGCTGGGTCTGACACCACTCTGAGTTTGGAGATTAGTTAAGAGTGGACACATCTGTAGGTCGAATAGCAGCCTTCCAGATGTTAACCCTCCCTAAAATCTTATATGTATTCCGAACAGTACCTATTCTGTTGCCTTCCTCTTTTCTCTCGAAAATACACAAGCTCTTCCACACATTCCTTTAGGCGAGTATACGAGTTGCCCACAGTATACTCTCCAAACACAAACGTGTAGGAGGACTTAGCCTCCCCAACATTTACGATTATTATATATCCACTCACATGAGCTTTCTTCGAGAATGGTGGGAAGGTGACAAAAATCACCACTAGATTCACACAGAATCTTCAGTTGCCCCAGGAAAATGCCTAAAAGCTTTTCTCATAGCAACACTAAACCCTACCAACTCCTTGGGCACATTGCCCTACTTTGTATCGACCTCCATCTCCCTGTGGGAACTATTCCACTCTAAAACAGCTGGCTCCAAAATCTCACTTAATTCTTCTGCCCCTCTCGAGACCTTTATGTGTTATATTCCAAATTTGGATCTGCAGCCTTGGACCTCTAGGGATCTGAATGCCATCTCCTCTCTCCTTGAGAACTCCCATATACAAGAATTTTCTGCACTCCATGAAGAATTTAAGATTCTACATCAAGACTTTTATAAATACCTTAGAATATGACACCTACTCCAGTCAACTGATCTTTTTACGGTTAAAGCCTGTTCAGAGCTCTTTAAAATATGGAATTCAAAGAAGCCTTCCCCGAAAGGTCTTAAACCCATTTATAACATTCTGAGCTCTAAAGAAGTATTTACCAAAACTAGCTCATATTTGACTTGGTAGAAGGAGACAGGAATATTTTTTACTCCAAAAACATGGACCTCCGCATTATCATTCGGAGCTAAATCACTTACCTGTGTATCACATTATGAAGCATTTATGAAAACTGCTCTCCATTGGTACTTTATGCCAGAGAGATTGAACCACATTTACCCTGGCACCTCAATCCTCTGTTGGAGAGGCTGCGGATCCAAAGGTACGCTACTTCACATGCTGTGGTCTTGAAGCGGTCCCGTACGGGGAAGGATCCGCTATGCAGGACTCAAGTACGGTACAGCAGACAAGGGGCTGAAACAGTTATTGGCTTTATTGAAATACAGAAAAGAACAATGATGCAGAACAGTTAGCTGACACGTGTCACTAGATTGCACTTTAACATTGGCGACACCAACACAATATTATTAACTGAAAGATATGGTTCAATTTACAGTAAGAAAAGGCACAAGGGATGAAAGCTACTCTATTCTCCTATCTGGCTCCCGCTAGCCGGGCCACGTTTCTACAACGTTCTATCTAAGACGCCTGCTCTATGCCCTGACACAGTCCAGCACCGGTGCTACTCACAGTTCCGTAGGCCACGGGGGCCCAGTGATCTCAGCTGTACTTCGTCCAGGGATGACTGGACCAGGCTCTGTCCAGTTCCATGCAGACAAGTGTAGTCCAGCTTCCAGCGCTGCCCTCTCTCTCCCTTTCCGGAAATAGTTGAAAAAATGCAACCTGCTCGGCTCTGCTATGCTATGCAGCCATGTGCTCAGTCACAGTCCTGTTAGCCAAACTCCAGTTAGTCCCGGACTTGTGTTCTGTCTCTGCACCTCAGAGTAGACGGCCTCCTAACTTTGCTTTCTCATGGAACACCAGCAGTCGAATTCCAATCCAGAAGCTGTACAGTAGCTCCCTCTGGCTTCAGCAAAACTCCTCCAGCAAGAACACACAGTTCCTTACAACTGCAGCACAACCCACTTCCTGCCTTGTACCAACACACAACCATCTGCAGGGGGGTTGGACTAGTCCAAGTGCACATGTCATAGGGGAGCATTGTCTCTTAAAGTCACAGTGCTAGAAATTGCAGGTTCTAGCACAATATAACTCAGTCTTATTAGGGCTGCCCCCCTACAAGCCTCCCCGCTTAAAGATGGCCGTCCTCGGCCTTATGGTATAGTCCATAGGAGAGAAAAAAAAGTTAATACAACCTCTAAACAACAGTGCAACGTTGTCCACAATACATACAGGTGGACCAAATAAACTGATCAGCGGCCCGTACCTGTTTGGTGGAACCCCTGCAGTGGACCTACTGGATCTCCGGAGGTCTTGGCTGTCTGTTAAGGCCAGACTATCCTCAATAGGGACAGCCTCTGCGGGTCTGTCCTCTACAGCAGAAGATTCGGACATGGCTTGCGGTTCCACCCCTCTGCGAGCTGGCAATGGTTCTGTGGCGGGGACTTCAGCACTTGCTGGCTGAAGACCTTCTGCAGTCTCAGGAACGGTCCACCAGTCATCACTACAGTTACTGTCGAGGTGAGTAGGCCCTGAGGGGGGACAGGGGCCACTGTTCTTGAAGTAGGTGTGGGATCCTCAGACCGGCAGGGTCGTAACATATTCCGGTTGTAGGATCCTTGAGGCATACTCCTCGTTTTCTACTTGCACTTCGTAGACAGGACCATTGGGGTATACTCTCTTGATCACTTTGTATGGTTGTACTTCCCAACGCTCACTCAATTTGCCTCGGGGACGTTTTTCTCGCACCAGCACCCGATCTCCAGGCTGTAGCGGAACCTCCTGGATTGGAGGCCGACTGGTATAGATCCTCTCTTGAATCCGCTGGCGCGTCAGCCGGTGGATGGTCTGGAGCCGCTGGCGGTGTTCCTGTCACCCATGAGGTAGTAGATCGCTCAGTTAGGTCCTCCGCTGTTCTAGATTCAATTCAACGATTCTCGTCCCGCTCTACCGAACAGCAGCATGTAGGGGGTATACCCTGTGGTATTGTGGAGCCGATTGTTATAGGTCCAGACCAATTCGGGCAAGTAGTCAGGCCAATGTGTTCTTTTTTTCTTCCTCTAGCGTTCTCAACATCTGAAGCAGAGTCCGGTTAAAGCGCTCACAAGCCCCATTCCCTTGGGGATGGTACGGGGTGGTCCGAGACTTTTCAATGCCGTACAGCCGGTACAACTCCTCCATCACTCTGCCCTGGAAACATGCTCCTTGATCTGAAGTGGATCCTCTTTGGACACCCATAGACCCGGATGAAGTCTTGACAGATGGCTCGTGCAGCAGACTCAGCTGTCTGGTCCCGAGTTGGAGTGACCACCGCAAACTTGGAGAAGTGGTCAGTCATGACCAGGCAGTACTGTGGACCTCTGGCAGATTGTCCCACGAGGAGGGTAATCAATCATCAATACTTCCAGCGGTTCCTTGGTCTGTATGGTCTGAACGGGTGCCCTCTGCTCTGTGCTTTTGGTGAGGTCGCACACCCGACACTGTCTGCAAACTTCGTCAACCGTGGTTTCCAGTCGTGGACAATATACATAACGCTGCAGCCACTGGTAGGTCTTGGCTGGTCCGAAATGGGCTCCAAACTCATGGGCCTCCTTTGGCGACTTCTCGTGCCACACTACAGGAATGACTACCTGCCATCTCGCCTCTAGCCGTCAGTAGACTGCTGCCATTTGCGGTACAGAACAGCTCCTTGAACTTCCAGTCTGTCCCACTGATGTAAAATGGATTTCATCTCGGCATCCAGATCTGCTCTTTCTCCCTATTAGGTTTCCTTTGCTGGATTACCCAGTCTTTCATCTGTCGCTAGTCCCACATTTTCGTCTTTGTGCTCGCCCCCATTCTTCATTAGTTCTCCCCAATGACTTGGGTAGAGCACGAACCTCCCCGCTGTCTGTGCCGCTACCGCTGGGGGTGCGAACTGCGGAAGTCTGGAGTTTCCTCTTCCTCGAGACTATTATCGAGGTCCCCTACTGGAATTTCAAGGGTTACCCTCGACAGACCATCCGCATTGGTATTCTCTCTAGTAGCCGAACGGTAGCGGATTGAGAAATCATACTTTGCAAGTCGAGCCACCCAACGTTGCTCCAAGGCTCCCAGCTTGGCATTGGTCCAGATGGGCCAGCGGGTTGTTATCAGGACCGTACCAGTATCTTGGCCCCTGTTCAGATATCCCGCAAATTTCTCAGTCATGGCCCACACCAGGGCGAGGAGTTCCAAGCCGGAAGGAACTGTTAGTTGGTGGGGGTTTCGCTCAGTGTCCCGCAGGACCTTACTGGCATATGGCGATGACTCTTTCGGTGTCCATCTTGCTCCTGCGACAGGACTGCCCCAAGTCCGTAGAGACTGCCATCAGTGTACAGGAAGAACGGTTTGTTCAAAGTCTGCATAGGCCAGGATTGGAGCTGATGTCAAGGCCTCTTTCAGGGTCTGGAAGGCCTCCTCCTGTCTCTGTCCCCAGGGAATACTTCGATCTTTGGATCTCCCAGCTGTTCCTCTCAATAACTCAGTCAAAGGGCCCGCTTTCTTCGCATAGTCCTTGACGAATCGCCGTAGTACCCAGCTAGTCCAAGGAAGGCATTTCAACTCCCGCAGCGTTCTTGGCGCTGGCCATTGCTTTACAGCAGCCACTTTGTCTTGGGATGGCAGAACTCCGTCATGGGACACTGTATGGCCCAGATACTCGATTTCCTTCTTGAACAGATGACACTTCTTTGGTTTTAGCTCAGGCCATGGGACCGCAATCGCCCGAGCACCTGTCCTAGTCTGTTCAAGTGCTCTTGGAAGGTAGCAGAGTATACGATGATGTCGTCCAAGTATATAAGGGTGGCTTCAAAATTCAGGTCGCCCAGGCATTCTCCATCAGTCGTTGGAACGTACCTGGGGCATTAGTTAGCCCAAACGGCATCCGGTTAAACTCAAATAGTCCCATGGGGAGTATGAACGCTGTCTTTGCTCTATCTTTCTCTGCGACCGCGTACCTGCCAGTACTCACTAGCCAGATCCAGGGTGGAAAAAATATTTAGCCCTTCCTAAGGCTGTTAGGGACTCTTCTATGCGAGGCAGAGGGTATGAGTCTCGTGCGGTACACGCATTCAGCCGCCGGTAATCCACGCAGAATCGAAGGGTGCCATCCTTCTTCTTGACGAGCACCACTGGGGCTGCCCACGGGCTCTGACTACTCCGTACCACTCCCGAATTTATCATCTGTTCCAACAATGTCTTTACCTCCTGGTACAGTTTAGGAGGGATTTGTCGATATCTCTCCCGAATCGGAGACGTGTCCCCAGTTGGTATCTCGTGGGGTGATTGCATCTGTACAGCCGAAGTCGTCAGCGTGGCGGGCAAATGCAGCCTGATTCTCCCACAGCACAGCTTCAATTGCTCGCATACAGTCTGGACGAGAGACTCCACATCTACCTCCATTTGCGTCCACGATGGCTCGCCCATTCCATTCTGGGGTCGGAACCTCATCTGTTCTGCAGTGACTGCTAGAGTCCAGCCAACATCACCCCACTGGGGTTAGGGTTCACCTCCCTCTGTTTCAGCACTTCACCCCGATGGAGTACACACGAGCTAGTTCTTCTCCTGGGACAAGAGGACTTCTCTATGTCCCACATTCACAGCTCTTACGGGCACTCGTCCATTCTGAAACCACTGCCAGTGTCCGGTGCCACCAGTGTATCCTGACCTAGCTCCCCTAGGCCCACCGGTTCGATGATCACCTCCATACCTTCGAAGGTTGCGGAATGTTCCCACAGGCAGTGGCAAAGATGGTCTCTCGACCAGGAGGGAGGTTGAGAGTAGTCTTCCCTGGCCACTCGGATGGCTCCCACAGACTATATACCGGGACACTCTTCTGTGTCCCACAGACACGAATCAACCGTTGAAAGGCTTTCTGGTGGGGGTTTATGCGAAGTGGCCTGCTTCCAGTAGCCAGGTCCCCGTTAGTGAACATGATCTGATCCAACTCTCTCAGGATGTTCATGCCCATTATCACCGGTACGTCTTCTTTGAACGTCCCAGGGACCAGCAGGATGCCTTTTCTCCCCACATCTTGTCCACATAAACCGCACATTCATCCATACAACCCCCGACACGGGGATCTGTTGTTGATTAGCCGCTGTTACCGGATCAATGTCTCCCGCTCTTGGTTTTGGCCAGTGCTTGAAAGTAACGGTTGAAGTATGACTCGGGCATGGTGTTACTTGCGACCCGGTATCCACTAAGCAGTCAACTGGGATGCCTTCAAATTCAGCTCGCAGGATGGGGCACTCTGCAACCAAGATGTTCGGAGCTATTGCTGTGGAACGTGCGTCTCCACCTCCCCCGCAGTACGCCCAACTACTGCGGGGGCCGGAAGTTTAACGGCTGCTCTGGATGTTCCTAGCAATTCACTCCGACACTCTCTAGCAAGGTGTCCTCTTCTTCCACACTGCCAACACTTGCGTGTCCTGACGGCCTCCTCTTCGCCTGCGGACGGGAGTGCCCTTAGTACCTGACTGGCTGGCATTCAGTGGAGAATATTGAGGAGCTTGGTGAACTGGTGCACACACAGGCACTGTAGGTGGGGGACCGTAGGGTATGGTGGGCTTGAGTAGGGATACTGCATAGCTGGGTAGGCGGCCTCAGGGGCAGGGGAGGACACCATCCGCCTTTTCCATTTCAGTCAACTTCCCTTGCATCATACTCATGGAGTTTCTGCAGGTCCTGCACCACTCTGAGCAGGGCCTCTTCACTCTTTTGTTACCCCCGAGGCTGGTGGCAGTCTGAGTTCGCATCACTCCGGAAGCGTAGCTTTCTTCCTTGCTTCGGGCCACCGCCTCCACCAATATTTGCCGGAAGCTTAGGGTAGGGTCCACTCTAACTCGCTCACGCAGGATCTGTCTCAGGGAGTGCTGTAGAGCCCCAGGATAAATTGTTCTCGTAGGATGCGGTCCACAGATCCCATGCCGCTTACTCCGCTGCCTCTTTCTTTTGCACCTCAGCTAGTACTTTCCTGCAGCGCGTGGGCATATTGAGAAACCTCTTCCTCTTCCCGTTGAAGTCGGTAGAAAAACTTTGCCGAAGATGCCCCTGCACTAGCAGTTTCACCGTATATCTCTTCCAGGAATCCCACTATCTCTTTCAAGGTAGTA
>ONZH01002739.1:0-42418 GCA_900303285.1 Rhinella marina
AGTCCACAGAAAAATCTACTTCTAAATGAAATAGACGAAGCGGAAAATCATAATGAGGTCGTTATTATGGGGGAACTCCGCAGATATAGACTGGGAAACTGAAACCTGTATATCTCATAAAGGAAACAGGTTCTTGGCAATAACCAAAGACAATTACCTTTCCCAACTGGTTCAGGACCCGACTAGAGGGACGGCCATACTGGACTTAGTATTAACCAATGGACCTGACAGAACAACAGATGTGCAGGTTGGGGGACACCTGGGAAACAGTGACCATAAAATAATAACCTTTAAATTGTCATTAAAAAAAGCATTTCTTCAGGGAGGAACAAAAATACCAAACTTCAAAAATGCAAAATTTAGCCATCTAAGAGAGGCCATAGTTCTAACTAACTGGGACAAAATGCTTGAAAATAAAAATACAGCCACAAAATGGGATATTTTTAAAAGCATCCTAATATCTAATTGTGAGAGGTACATACCGTATAGGAATAAAATGATAAGAAACAAGAAAAAACCAATGTGGATAAATAGAACTGTAAAAAAAGCAATAAATGACAAAAAGAAAGCATTTAAATCACTAAAACAGGAGGAGAGCGAGGAAGCATCGAAAAACTATAAGGAAAAAAATAGAATTTGTAAAAGACAAATAAAAAATTATATAAATACTAAAAAGTATAAATCTGAAGGTGTCGGCCCCTTACAGAGTAATGAGGGGGGGAGGTGCAGAGAGCGATGAGGAGAAAGCAAAACTCTTAAATATTTTTTTCTCCACTGTATTCACTGAGGAAAATAAACTGTCAGATGAAATGCAGAATATAAAAGTAAATTCCCCTTTAAAAGTGTCCTGTCTGACCCAGGAAGAAGTACTGGGGCGTCTTAAAAAGATTAAAATAGACAAATCGCCAGGACCGGATGGCATACACCCCCGTATCCTAAGAGAATTAAGTAATGTAATCGACAGACCCTTATACTTGATATTTAAGGACTCTATACTGACAGGGAGTGTTCCACAGGATTGGCGCATAGCAAATGTGGTGCCAATATTCAAAAAGGGTCCAAAAACAGAGCCCGGGAACTATAGGCCGGTAAGTGTAACATCTGTAGTGGGTAAACTGTTTGAGGGTTTTCTGAGAGATGCTATCTTGGAGTACCTCAATGAAAATAAGCAAATAACTCCATATCAGCATGGCTTCATGAGGGATCGGTCATGTCAAACCAATTTAATCAGTTTCTATGAGGAGGTAAGTTCTAGACTTGACTGCGGGGAATCAATGGATGTCGTATATCTGGACTTCTCCAAAGCATTTGACACGGTACCACATAAAAGGTTAGTATATAAGATGAGAATGCTTGGCCTGGGAGAAAATGTCTGTATGTGGGTAAGTAACTGGCTCAGTGATAGAAAACAGAGGGTGGTTATTAATGGTACATACTCAGATTGGGTCACTGTCACTAGTGGGGTACCACAGGGGTCAGTACTGGAGGGGTCACTGTCACTAGTGGGGTACCACAGGGGTCAGTACTGGAGGGGTCACTGTCACTAGTGGGGTACCACAGGGGTCAGTACTGGAGGGGTCACTGTCACTAGTGGGGTACCACAGGGGTCAGTACTGGAGGGGTCACTGTCACTAGTGGGGTACCACAGGGGTCAGTATTGGGCCCTATTCTCTTCAATATATTTATTAATGATCTGGTAGAAGGCTTGCACAGTAAAATATCAATTTTTGTAGATGACACTAAACTGTGTAAAGTAATTAACACAGAGGAGGACAGTATACTGTATATATACTACAGAGGACAGCATACTGTATATATACTACAGAGCACAGTATACTGTATATATACTACAGAGGACAGTACACTGCTACAGATGGATCTGGATAGACTGGAGGCTTGGGCAGAGAAGTGGCAGATGAGGTTTAACACTGACAAATGTAAGGTTATGCATATGGGAAGGAATAATGCAAGTCACCAGTACATACTAAATGGTAAAGCATTGGGTAACTCTGACATGGAAAAGGACCTAGGAATTTTAGTGAACAGCAAACTAAGCTGCAGAAACCAGTGTCAGACAGCTGCTGCCAAGGCCAATAATATAATGGGTTGCATCAAAAGGGGCATAGATGGCGGTGATGAGAACATAGTCCTGCCACTTTACAAATCACTAGTCAGACCACACATGGAGGACTGTGTACAGTTCTGGGCTCCTGTGAACAAGGCAGACATAGCAGAGCTGGAGAGGGTTCAGAGGAGGGCAACTAAAGTCATAGCTGGAATGGGTGGACTACAGGTCCCAGAAAGATTATCAAAATTAGGGTTATTCACTTTAGAAAAAAGACGACTGAGGGGAGATGTAATAACTATGTATAAATATATCAGAGGTCAGTACAGAGATCTCTCCCATGATCTCTTTATCCCAAGGACAGTAACCATGACGAGGGGACATCCTCTGCGCCTGGAGGAAAGAAGGTTTGTTCACAAAAATAGAAGAGGATTCTTTACGGTAAGAGCAGTGAGACTATGGAACTCTCTCCCTGATGAGGTGGTGATGGTAAGTTCAGTAAAAGAGTTCAAGAGGGGCCTGGATGTATTTCTGGAGGTAATAATAGGGACTCATCAGTCATTGTCCCTAGCTGCGCACAGTGCAAGTTCCCCATCGGTATGCCTCTCGAGTGTGGGAGGAGACCCGCGCAAACACAGGGAGAACATACAAACTCCATTCCCTGGCATACGCATCACTCTGGATTCCTGCACGGCCGCCATTCCATCTTCCCATCCCCAGGAAGATCTGCTGCTGCCATCAGAAGCCTCCCCAGTGCTACCCCTCCCCCATTCCCTACCCCCTTAACAGAGACCTCCACAGCACCCACCCCTTTAACAGTGACTACCACAGTGCCCCATCTCTTTAACAGTTACCTCATCAGCGGCCCACCCTTTATCTGTGACCTCCACAATACCCCATCTCAGTGATTTCCATTATAACCCGCCCCCTTATGCAGCTTTTCTCTTAGCGTCTGATGACAATCGTCCAATCGAATTCCTTTTCTTCAGGGGCATTATAGTCTTTACTTTACAGTATATAAAACCCCACAGAATCAGTCTACACGTCAGGTCCTGTCAGTTACATCGGCCTCTACCTCTCCCTCCTCCTCTCGCACTGAGGATCATGTGTTCCCCCAGTGATTATCGCACCTGACCTCACCTCAGGTGATCGGGGGAACACACAGCAAATCATCCCATACATCTCCTCTAAGGCCTCTTGCACATATCCGTCTGTGAAAACCCGGACTGCCCTCCTGCTGAGTGCTGCCGCCGCTCCACAGTTATAGACTTGTATGATCTATATGAGTAATTTACTGTACAGCGGCGTCACAAACAGGTCATAGCAACGAATGACGCCATGGGTTCGTGCACTCAGCAGGAGGGCAGTCCGGGTTTTCACGGACATTGCTCCACAGATGTGTACATGAGGCCTAATAGGTTCCTGGCACATGAGGCCTGTCGCCGCCTTACTATATATATATATACAGATGTAGCAGAGTTAACACACAGTTAAAGGGGTTGTCCAGGTTCAGAGCTGACCCCGGACATATCCCCTTCTTCCTGCTCCGATGCCCCCCCTCGCTCTGCGCTGACTTGTACAGGACAAGGGATTTTTCTGGAGATCCAGTGACGTCACCAAATCTCGAGAAAAATTCTCCAGATTCAGCGCAAGGCGAGGGAGAGCCTGGGAGCAGGAAGTGTCAGAGGGGCTGAGTGCGGGAAGAAAGGGACATGTCTGGGGTCAGCTCTGAACGTCGACAACCCCTTTAATGTGTGAGTCTGAGACTTTGGATCGTGTCTTTTGGGCTCCTGTATTTCGGATGATTCATTTTACTTAAACAGGACAATATAAAGTAATCTGATCGCTGCACGTTGATGCCGTATTAGTCTTCGTTCACACCTCTGGTGATCGGCATCTGGTAGAGAAGAGACCTAGGGTATTGAAGCTGCAGTTCTTATTTTGGCTAGCAGGTGGCAGGCCAACATAAGAAATGAACAATTCTGTACAAATCATGGGCCTTATTTATACTGGAGAACAATATGGGGGCCTTATTTATAGTGGAGAACACTATGGGGGCCTTATTTATACTGGGGAACACTATGGGGGCCTTATTTATACTGGGGAACACTATGGGGGCCTTATTTATACTGGGGAACACTATGGGGGCCTTATTTATAGTGGAGAACACTATGGGGGCCTTATTTATAGTGGAGAACACTATGGGGGCCTTATTTATACTGGGGAACACTATGGGGGCCTTATTTATACTGGAAAACACTATGGGGGCCTTATTTATACTGGAGAACACTATGGGGGCCTTATTTATACTGGGGGACACTATGGGGGCCTTATTTATACTGGGGAACACTATGGGGGCCTTATTTATAGTGGAGAACACTATGGGGGCCTTATTTATAGTGGAGAACACTATGGGGGCCTTATTTATAGTGGAGAACACTATGGGGGCCTTATTTATACTGGGGAACACTATGGGGGCCTTATTTATACTGGAAAACACTATGGGGGCCTTATTTATACTGGAGAACACTATGGGGGCCTTATTTATACTGGGGGACACTATGGGGGCCTTATTTATAGTGGAGAACACTATGGGGGCCTTATTTATACTGGGGAACACTATGGGGGCCTTATTTATACTGGGGAACACTATGGGGGCCTTATTTATACTGGGGAACACTATGGGGGCCTTATTTATACTGGAGAACACTATGGGGGCCTTATTTATACTGGGGAACACTATGGGGGCCTTATTTATACTGGGGAACACTATGGGGGCCTTATTTATACTGGGGAACACTATGGGGGCCTTATTTATACTGGGGGACACAATAGGGGCCTTATTTATAGTGGAGAACACTATGGGGGCCTTATTTATACTGGGGAACACTATGGGGGCCTTACTTATACTGGGGGACACTATGGGGGCCTTATTTATACTGGGGAACACTATAGGGGCCTTATTTATACTGGGGAACACTATGGGGGCCTTATTTATACTGGAGAACACTATGGGGGCCTTATTTATACTGAGGAACACTATGGGGACTTTATTTATACTGGGGAACACTATGGGGGCCTTATTTATACTGGGGAACACTATGGGGGCCTTATTTATACTGGAGAACACTATGGGGGCCTTATTTATACTGGGGAAAACTATGGTGGCCTTATTTATACTGGGGAACACTATGGGGGCCTTATTTATACTGGGGAACACTATGGGGGCCTAATTTATAGTGGAGAACACTATGGGGGCCTTATTTATACTGGGGAACACTATGGGGGGGCCTTATTTATACTGGGGAACACTATGGGGGCCTTATTTATACTGGGGAACACTATGGGGGGCCTTATTTATACTGGGGAACACTATGGGGGCATTATTTATACTGGGGGACACTATGGGGCCTTATTTAAAGTGGAGAACACTATGGGGGCCTTATTTATACTGGGGAACACTATGGGGGCCTTATTTATACTGGGGAACACTATGAGGGCCTGATTTATACTGGGGGACACTATGGGGGCCTTATTTATACTGGGGGACACTATGGGGGCCTTATTTATACTGGAGAACACTATGGGGGCCTTATTTATTCTGGGGAACACTATGGGGGCCTTATTTATACTGGGGAACACTATGGGGGCCTTATTTATTCTGGGGAACACTATGGGGGCCTTATTTATTCTGGGGAACACTATGGGGGCCTTATTTATACTGGGGGACACTATGGGGGCCTTATTTATACTGGGGGACACTATGGGGCCTTATTTATACTGGGGAACACTATTGGGGCCTTATTTATACTGGGGGACATTATGGGGGCCTTATTTATACTGGCAAACACTATGGGGGCCTTATTTATACTGGGGAACACTATGGGGACCTTATTTATACTGGGGAACACTATGGGGGCCTTATTTATACTGGGGAACACTATCGGGGACCTTTTTATACTGGGGAACACTATGGGGGCCTTATTTATACTGGGGAACACTATGGGGGCCTAATTTATACTGGGGAACACTATGAGGGCCTTATTTATACTGGCAAACACTATGGGGGCCTTATTTATACTGGGGAACACTATGGGGACCTTATTTATACTGGGGGACACTATGGGGGCCTTATTTATACTGGGGGACACTATGGGGGCCTTATTTATACTGGGAAACACTATTTGGGCCTTATTTATTCTGGGGAACACTATGGGGGCCTTATTTATACTGGGGAACACTATGGGGGCCTTATTTATTCTGGGGAACACTATGGGGGCCTTATTTATTCTGGGGAACACTATGGGGGCCTTATTTATACTGGGGGACACTATGGGGGCCTTATTTATACTGGGGGACACTATGGGGGCCTTATTTATACTGGGGAACACTATTGGGGCCTTATTTATACTGGGGGACATTATGGGGGCCTTATTTATACTGGCAAACACTATGGGGGCCTTATTTATACTGGGGAACACTATGGGGACCTTATTTATACTGGGGAACACTATGGGGGCCTTATTTATACTGGGGAACACTATCGGGGACCTTTTTTATACTGGGGAACACTATGGGGGCCTTATTTATACTGGGGAACACTATGGGGGCCTTATTTATACTGGGGAACACTATGAGGGCCTTATTTATACTGGCAAACACTATGGGGGCCTTATTTATACTGGGGAACACTATGGGGACCTTATTTATACTGGGGAACACTATGGGGGCCTTATTTATACTGGGGAACACTATCGGGGACCTTTTTTATACTGGGGAACACTATGGGGGCCTTATTTATACTGGGGAACACTATGGGGGCCTTATTTATACTGGGGAACACTATGGGGGCCTTATTTATACTGGGGAAAACTATGGGGGCCTTATTTATACTGGGGGACACTATGGGGACCTTATTTATACTGGGGGACACTATGGGGGCCTTATTTATACTGGGGAACATTATGGGGGCCTTATTTTATTCTGGGGAACACTATGGGGGCCTTCTTTATTCTGGGGAACACTATGGGGGCCTTATTTATACTGGGGGGACACTATGGGGCCTTATTTATACTGGGGGACACTATGGGGGCCTTATTTATACTGGGAAACACTATTTGGGCCTTATTTATACTGGGGGACATTATGGGGGCCTTATTTATACTGGCAAACACTATGGGGGCCTTATTATACTGGGGAACACTATGTTGACCTTATTTATACTGGGGAACACTATGGGGGCCTTATTTATACTGGGGAACACTATCGGGGACCTTTTTTATTACTGGGGGAACACTATGGGGGCCTTATTTATACTGGGGAACACTATGGGGGCCTTATTTATACTGGGGAACACTATGGGGCCTTATTTATACTGGGAAAACTATGGGGGCCTTATTTATACTGGGGGACATTATGGGGGCCTTATTTTACTGGAACACTATGGGCCTTATTTATACTGGGGAACACTATGGGGCCTTATTTATACTGGGGAACACTATGGGGGCCTTATTTATACTGGGGAACACTATCGGGGACCTTTTTTATACTGGGAACACTCTGGGGGCCTTATTTATACTCGGGAAAACTATGGGGGCCTTATTTATACTGGGGGACACTATGGGGACCTTATTTATACTGGGGGACACTATGGGGGCCTTATTTATACTGGGGAACACTATGGGGGCCTTATTTATACTGGGGAACACTATGGAGGCCTTATTTATACTGGGAAACACTATGGGGGCCTTATTTATACTGGGGAAAACTATGGGGGCCTTATTTATACTGGGGAACACTACGGGGGCCTTATTTATACTGGGGGACACTATGGGGGCCTTATTTATAGTGGGGGACACTATGGGGGCCTTATTTATTCTGGGGAACACTATGGGGGCCTTATTTATTCTGGGGAACACTATGGGGGCCTTATTTATTCTGGGGAACACTATGGGAGCCTTATTTATTCTGGGGAACACTATGGGGGCCTTATTTATAGTGGGGGACACTATGGGGGCCTTATTTATTCTGGGGAACACTATGGGGGCCTTATTTATTCTGGGGAACACTATGGGGCCTTATTTATACTGGGGAACACTATGGGGGCCTTATTTATTCTGGGGAACACTATGGGGGCCTTATTCATTCTGGAGAACACTATGGGAGCCTTATTTATACTGGGGGACACTATGGGGCCTTATTTATACTGGGGGACACTATGGGGGCCTTATTTATACTGGGGAACACTATGGGGGCCTTATTTATACTGGGGAACACTATGGAGGCCTTATTTATACTGGGAAACACTATGGGGGCCTTATTTATACTGGGGAAAACTATGGGGGCCTTATTTATACTGGGGAACACTACGGGGGCCTTATTTATACTGGGGAACACTATGGGAGCCTTATTTATACTGGGGGACACTATGGGGGCCTTATTTATAGTGGGGGACACTATGGGGGCCTTATTTATTCTGGGGAACACTATGGGAGCCTTATTTATTCTGGGGAACACTATGGGAGCCTTATTTATTCTGGGGAACACTATGGGGGCCTTATTTATAGTGGGGGACACTATGGGGGCCTTATTTATTCTGGGGAACACTATGGGGGCCTTATTTATTCTGGGGAACACTATGGGGGCCTTATTTATACTGGGGAACACTATGGGGGCCTTATTTATTCTGGGGAACACTATGGGGGCCTTATTCATTCTGGAGAACACTATGGGAGCCTTATTTATACTGGGGGACACTATGGGGGCCTTATTTATACTGGGGGACACTATGGGGGCCTTATTTATACTGGGGAACACTATTGGGGCCTTATTTATACTGGGGGACATTATGGGGGCCTTATTTATACTGGCAAACACTATGGGGGCCTTATTTATACTGGGGAACACTATGGGGACCTTATTTATACTGGGGAACACTATGGGGGCCTTATTTATACTGGGGAACACTATCGGGGACCTTTTTTATACTGGGGAACACTATGGGGGCCTTATTTATACTGGGGAACACTATGGGGACCTTATTTATACTGGGGAACACTATGGGGGCCTTATTTATACTGGGGGACACTATGGGGACCTTATTTATACTGGGGAACACTATGGAGGCCTTATTTATACTGGGGAACACTATGGGGGCTTTCTTTATACTGGGGAACACTATGGGGACCTTATTTATACTGGGGAACACTATGGGGGCCTTATTTATACTGGGGGACACTATGGGGACCTTATTTATACTGGGGAACACTATGGAGGCCTTATTTATACTGGGGAACACTATGGGGGCTTTATTTATACTGGGGAACACTATGGGGCCTTATTTATACTGGAGAACACTATGGGGGCCTTATTTATACTGGGGAACACTCTGGGGGCCTTATTTATACTGGAGAACACTATTAGGGGCATTTTATATACAGGGACTCTACTGGGGGGGGTGTTTTATATATAGGGGCACTATTGAGACATTTTATATACTGAGAAGTACTATTGGGGGACATTTTATTCTGCGGCGCACTATTGGGGGGCAATGACACACAGAGCAGTACTATTGAAGTGCATTTTATATTGGGGTCACTATTTTCTGCAGTGTGTGAATCAGATTTCTGACATTCTCATCCACTTTGCATACAGTAAATCCACAGCTAATCAGTCCCTGACCTTAGAGAACACGAGGCCCCAGGGAGCGGTGAATATGCACTTTACTTCCCGCTCCCTGGATTTCTGCAGGTGCTGGCACTGCCTGTGTCCTCCCCACATACAGCATCAGGGCGTAGTGCGAGTAGATAGGTGCCCGTCTACTCCATGCCACCATCCTGTTCAGTGTCCTCCTTGTTAAAAACTAGATGGATGCTATGATCTGCTACAGTGCAAGAGCTGAAGGAGAGGAGAAGTGGTAAGGACCTGTGATGATGTCACCACCATGTGATCAGTGTAGGAGGGGTGGAGCTCAGCAGTGCAGAGAAGTGGTGAAGGACCTGTGATGATGTCCCCATCATGTGATCAGTGCAGGAGTCCTCTCCATCACGAGCACGGCTCAGGAGTCCTCTCCATGACGTGGGCGGCTCAGGAGTCCTCTCCATGACGAGCTCAGTTCAGGAGTCCTCTCCATGACGAGCGCGGTTCAGGAGTCCTCTCCATGACGAGCGCGGTTCAGGAGTCCTTTCCATGACGTGCGCGGCTCAGGAGTTCTCTCCATGATGAGCGCGGATCAGGAGTCCTCTCCATGACGAGCGCGGTTAAGGAGTCCTCTCCATGACGAGCGCAGCTTAGGAGTCCTCTCCATGACGAGCGCAGCTCAGGAGTCCTCTCCATGACGAATTCGGCTCAGGAGTCCTCCCCATGACGAAGGCGGCTCAGGAGTCCTCTCCATGATAAGCGCAGCTCAGGAGTCCTCTCCATGACGAGCGTGGCTCAGCAGTCCTCTCCATGACAAACGTGGCTCAGGACTACTCTCCATGACGAACGCAGCACAGGAGTCCTCTCTATGACGAGCACGGTTCAGGAGTCTTCTCCATGACGAGGGCGGCTCAGGAGTCCTCTCCATGACGACCGCGGTTCAGGAGTCCTCTCCTTGACGAGCGTGGTTCAGGAGTGTTTTCCATGACGAGCACGGCTCAGAAGTCCTCTCCATGATGATTGCGGCTCAGGAGTCCTCTCCATGATGAGTGCAGCTCAGGAGTCCTATCAGGGGGAAATAAGGCTTTTGGAAGCCTAGTGATTTAGTCCCAGGTTCCTGATGGCTCCTCACATGATAATGATTTCTATCTGCAGCCTCTGTTCATCTAGTGTTAAAACTATAAATATAGAGGAGGGACAGAGGATAGCAAGGGCTTCATGGGGGCAGCAATAAACCATCTACCTAGCCCCACCACCACCACCTATAATGCCTTGGTTCTGGGGAAGGGTCCGGGCCCCTGTGTTTTTTGTTGTATTTGGCTCATTGGTCGCTGCCGTCTCTCACTCGCTCCAGTTTCGGCTTTTTAGCTCAGACTTTGCTGTAATAACAGGTTTCATCTTTTTATCTCTCCGAAGCTTTTTGTTGTTCTACAGTCAATATTTGCACAATCACGGCTGATGGCTTAAAAGCAGCAGATGGGGGCGCCGGCGACACTTATTATTACCACAGCACTGACCACTATTTACTTTCCTTTAAAGGTCAGATGTTCTGTGTAATGCATGGTGCAGGGCCTGAGGGGTCGGAGCAGGACTCCTGCAGGTATACTTTCAGTCCCAGTGTCATGCTCCACCCCTAAGCCTCTGTACTGGGTATTGCATGGTGTAAGTCTCACCCGGAGGGTTTCTTGAAGTACCAGAGTCGGCGTGAGGTCGGCACCCAGTGCAGATCAGAGTCCAGTATCGCTTTCTTCCCAGTCGGGACGCATAGGATATGTTATACCAGCAGTTTACACTGCACATGTTGTGGATTAGAGGTCGTTATCATGCGGGCGCTCTGACCATTTGGTGAACTCATCCTAATTCTGCATTCTTCTCCGGTGAGATTCTTTTATCCGGAATAAAGCCTCATATATAATAATCATCGACCTGTGTCAGCTCGGCACCTTATCTGGACACGGAGTTCAAGACACTTCCTACAAGGTTCTGTCTCAACTATCACAAGAACCGGGCTTCTTGAAGATTTCAAGGGCTTATTCCAGGGTTCAGAGACATCACTTGGTCTTCTAATAAAGAAAAAAACCACAATGCAGCAGCACTCTGCAAACACAAATAAGATACAATGCCATAGTCATATAAAACATTCTGGTGTTAGTGCTATGCTTATTTAGCAAAATTGAGCTTCTTGGCATATACATTTTGTACAAAATTATTTGGGCCCGTCTGCCAAACGTCAAGACGATCTCTGTAAGAAGGAAACCTAACACTAATTCCTACCTGTTATGTGCCATAATGGCCACCATAAAATTCAGGGAGTGGTGGTTCCTCATGCATGCTGGGTCCTACAAGGTTCTGTCTCAACTATCACAAGAACCGGGCTTCTTGAATATTTCGAGAGCTTATTCCAGGGTTCATAGACACAACATCACTTGGTCTTCTAATACTCATGATGTCATGGTCCTGACCTCACCCGCTCAATTCCATAGAGCAGACATGGAGGCAGTACTATCTGTACCTATATAATTTACAGGGAGAGACAAGGAGGCAGGACTATCTGTACCTATATAATTTACAGGGAGAGACAAGGAGGCAGTACTATCTGTACCTACATCATTTACAGGGAGAGACAGGGGCAGGACTATCTGTACCTACATCATTTACAGGGAGAGACAGGGGCAGGACTATCTGTACCTACATCATTTACAGGGAGAGACAGGGAGGTAGTACTATCTGTACTTACATCATTTACAGGGGGAGACAGGGAGGTAGTACTATCTGTACCTACATCATTTATAGGGAGAGACAGGGAGGCAGTACTATCTGTACCTACATCATTTACAGGGAGAGACAGGGGCAGGACTATCTGTACCTACATCATTTATAGGGAGAGACAGGGAGGCCAGTACTATCTGTACCTACATCATTTACAGGGAGAGACAGGGGCAGGACTATCTGTACCTACATCATTTATAGGGAGAGACAGGGAGGCAGTACTATCTGTACCTACATCATTTACAGGGAGAGACAGGGGTAGGACTATCTGTACCTACATCATTTATAGGGAGAGACAGGGAGGCAGTACTATCTGTACCTACATCATTTACAGGGAGAGACAGGGAGGTGGTACTATCTGTACCTCCATCATTTACAGGGAGAGACAGGGAGGCAGTACTATCTGTACCTACATCATTTACAGGGGGAGACAGGGAGGCAGTACTATCTGTACCTACATCATTAACACGGAGAGACAGGGAGGTAGTACTATCTGTACCTCCATCATTTACAGGGAGAGACAGGGAGGCAGTACTATCTGTACCTACATCATTTACAGGGAGAGACAGGGAGACAGTACTATCTGTACCTACATCATTTACAGGGAGAGACAGGGAGGTAGTACTATCTGTACTTACATCATTTACAGGGGGAGACAGGGAGGCAGTACTATCTGTACCTACATCATTTACAGGGAGAGACAGGGAGGCAGTACTATCTGTACTTACATCATTTACAGGGGAGACAGGGAGGCAGTACTATCTGTACCTACATCATTTACAGGGGGAGACAGGGAGGCAGTACTATCTGTACCTACATCATTAACACGGAGAGACAGGGAGGTAGTACTATCTGTACCTCCATCATTTACAGGGAGAGACAGGGAGGCAGTACTATCTGTACCTACATCATTTACAGGGAGAGACAGGGAGACAGTACTATCTGTACCTACATCATTTACAGGGAGAGACAGGGAGGTAGTACTATCTGTACCTACATCATTTACAGGGAGAGACAGGGAGGCAGTACTATCTGTACTTACATCATTAACAGGGAGAGACAGGGGCAGGACTATCTGTACTTACATCATTAACAGGGAGAGACAGGGGCAGGACTATCTGTACCTATATAATTTACAGGAGAGACAGGGAGGCAGTACTATCTGTACCTACATCATTTACAGGGAGAGACAGGGGCAGTACTATCTGTACCTATATAATTTACATGGAGGAACAGGAAGGCAGAACTATCTGTACCTACATCATTTACAGAGAGAGACAGGGAGGCAGTACTATCTGTACCTACATCATTTACAGGGAGAGACAGGGAGGCAGTACTATCTGTACCTACATCATTTACAGGGAGAGACAGGGAGGTAGTACTATCTGTACCTACATCATTTACAGAGAGAGACAGGGAGGCAGTACTATCTGTACCTACATCATTTACAGGGAGAGACAGGGAGGCAGTACTATCTGTACCTACATCATTTACAGGGAGAGACAGGGAGGTAGTACTATCTGTACTTACATCATTGTCATGAATATGATGTGGGGGTGCATACTTCTTGTAGTTATTATATTATATATACTGTGTCTCTGTTATATAAGGTGTGGTTTCTGCTGGATAGAAGGGTCATTAACCAAATGACTGACCTCTTTGAAGCCTATGGCCTACCCCAGCATGGTGGAGCCTGTCAGCTACATACAAGATGAACAACTGGACATTTCTCCTCATCCTCCCGTCGTATCTCACACCTCTGGCTGCCTGGTACTAGCTTCAAAGAAACATCTGCTCCCCCCTGCTAGACCAGATACTGGGGGAATGGGACCCATTTTGGAGGGAGATTTAAAAACTGTAAAACAAAGAGATATCAATATTCAGTGCCCTCCACGCCCCTCATTAATTGCCCCCCAATGGAAGAACTGGGATTTGGTTAGTCAATGACTGGGCCGACTGGAAATTGGAAACCAATCCTAGTTCTATAAAATTGTTGTATGGACAGATTTTAAGGGTTACATCGTGTGGGAGTCACAGCCGAGCTGACGATTAACCATTTCCTCCCCTTCTCCCGGGGCAGTAAGTTTCTATTACTGTTTTTCTCCCATTTATTTTACTCTTGCTGTTTGTTACGTTATTTGTAATTTGTCTCATTTTACATCTATTTCTATAAGCTCTGCAATACTTTTGTGTATAAAGTATTCCCTTTATAAGTCTGCCTTGTTGTTCTAAAGAATCCATAGCCTGAATGTGTGACTGTGTGATTGCCTGTGCGTGGAACGAATACGTGAATTGTGCAAGGTTTCCGGCTTACGTCAAAGTCGGTGGTGGCAGCGGGTGTTTGGGGTGTTGGGTCTGTGTGTGTTTGGGGTGATCTACACTCACGTTGTGGCCCGAGTGTGTGGTGTGCACAGAGGGAGAGCTCGAAGGTAGTCTGGCCCCTGGCAGATCCATCCCTGGTCACGGGACGCGGCGGTGCGTACGTGACAATCATTTACAGGGGGAGACAGGGAGGCAGTACTATCTGTACCGACATCATTTACAGGGAGAGACAGGGAGGCAGTACTATCTGTACCTACATCATTTACAGGGAGAGACAGGGAGGCAGTACTATCTGTACCTACATCATTTACAGAGAGAGACAGGGAGCAGTACTATCTGTACCTACATCATTTACATGGAGAGACAGGGAGGCAGTACTATCTGTACCTACATCATTTACAGGGGGAGGAGGCAGGGGAGAGACAGTACTATCTGTACCTACATCATTTTACATGGAGAGACAGGAGGCAGTACTATCTGTACCTACATCATTTACATGGAGAGACAGGGAGGCAGTACTATCTGTACCTACATCATTTACAGGGAGAGACAGGGAGGCAGTACTATCTGTACCTACATCATTTACAGGAGAGACAGGGAGGCAGTACTATCTATCATGTACCTGTACCTATCATTTACAGGGAGAGACAGGGAGGCAGGGAGGCAGTACTATCTGTACCTACATCATTTACAGGGGAGGGGCAGTATTGTACCTTTAGGGAGGGGCAGTTACTATCTGTACCTACATCATTAACAGGAGAGACAGGGAGGTAGTACTATCTGTACCTCCATAATTTACAGAGAAAGACAGGGAGGCAGTACTATCTGTACCAACATTATTTACATGGAGAGACAGGGAAGCAGTACTGTCTGTACCTACCTTATTTACAGGGAGAGACAGGGGAGGGGGAATGTAATGTTAGAATGTAAAGAGTTATCGTTCTAACAGTGTCAGTCAGAGTGATAATGGCGTCTAAATAATTCGAGGTGAGGGAGGGTACAGGGTTATCATCTGGGATCTCAGCCAACAAACTCTAAATGTGTTACCTATCTTCCTTCACCACTCCAGTCAGTAGATCTAAAGCCACCCGAGGTTGTCACCAGAAGCTGCTGCGAGGCTGGATAGAATTGGCTGAATGGACCCTGGTTATGACATTAAACTGGCAGAAAACAGGTGCGAGCTCACAAGTGGCAGAAGGGTTAAACAAGCCAGAGTCAGAGCCAGGATAATCAATAGCAGCCAAAACAGTAGACAAAGGGTTAAGATGGGAAACATCTAAGGGTTAATCCAGAATCTGGCCGAGGTCAATACACAGGAAGGTCCAAGAAAAAATGCAGCCCTGTTCTAGGCACACAAACCTGACAGTAACCTGGACGGAATACAAGGCGAGGACAGACATTAGCACAAGGTTTAAATCCCCTATCTCGCTCTTGGATTGGTCACCGAGCCCGACACCTGATTGGCTCCCATCCAGGCTCAAAGATGGATTGACCAGCTGGTCAGCATAGCAACCCTCCTAAAACAGCCATGCAATGGATCATGGCTAGGCAATTTCCTGACACAGCTGTCAGTAATACCATCTTTTATAATGTGCAACTTATACCATACTATAGAATTGCAAAAAAGTTAGTGAACCCTTTGGAATCCCCTGGGTTTCTGCATTGATTATTAGTAAACCGTATACAGATGCGGACAGCACATGGAGGGATGTCCGTATCGTTTGCAGGCCCATTGAAGTGAATGGGTCCTCATACAACCCACAAAAAAATGTGGATAGGATGTGGACAAAAATATGCTTGTGTGCATGAGCCCTTATGGAGATGCTGTGGCACAACCTGAAGAGTCCTGACCTTAAAGGTTTATTCTCATCTTAGACAATGGGGGCATATCGCTAGGACCCGCACCTATATTGGGAACGAAACCGGGAAATGAATGGAGGGCGCACTGCGCATGTGCAGCTGCCCTCCATCCATTTCTATGGGGCTGCCAAAAATAGCCTAGCATGGCTATTTCCGTCATCTACATGCACGGCCACTAATGGGAGCAGTGGCCGTGCATGCGCGGTGCACTCCCATTCATTTCTTTGTGAGCAGCATGGAGCATTGCTTGGTGGTGACCAGACCCCGGGTAACCTGTGGTCCTCCAGAAGCAGCGCTCCCCGCTCCGTTCTCGATATGCCCCCATTGTCTAAGATGGGAATACCCCTTTACCCCTTTAATCCTCTGGAGATGCAGTGATATGACCTGAGGGTCCTGACCTTAACCCTCTGGAGATACAGACGACACTGAGATGAAGATGATTCGCTCAGAGGTTGACATACAGTCACACCAGCCAGTCGGGGGTACCAGCAGGCAGCTGTGTGAGGTGCTGCTGAGGGTGGATGTGTGTGCAATGTACAGAGGCATCTCTTCTACTGTAACCCGGAATGAATTGAAAGAAATAAATGTGTAGATTTTAGGGACTTTGGGGAGGGAAAGCTTTCAGGGACTGAGGGGCTGGGCACAGTGCTTAAAGGGGTTGTCTCATCTTGACTAATGGGGGCATATCGCTAGGATATGCCCCCATTGTCTTATAGGTGCGGGTCCCACCGTTGGGACCCGCACCTATATCGAGAACGGGGCCCCGCAAGGTGGTGGCTGGAGGACTCCGGTCCGGCCACCACCAAGCCGGCTCCCCATAGAAATGAATGGGAGCGCACCGCGCTTGCGCGGCCACCGCTCCTATTCATTTCTATGGAGCCGACGGAAATAGCCGAGCCAGCGCTCGGCTATCTTCGCCGGCCACATTGGAAATGAATGGAGGCGGCTGCGCATGCGCAGTGCGCCCCCGTTCGCTTTCGGGGGCCCGTTCTCGATATAGGTGCGGGTCCCAGCGGTGGGACCCGCACCTATAAGACAATGGGGGCATATCCTAGCGATATGCCCCCATTAGGCAAGATGAGACAACCCCTTTAACCCTTTCAGTACCGGAGGTTTTTTCGGTCATGCATTTTCGTTTTGCGCTCCCTGCCTTCCAACAGCCATAACTCTTTTATTTTTCTGTTCACATAGCTGTATGAGGGCTTGTTTTTTGCGGGACAAGTTGTACTTTCCAACGCCACCATTTAATATTGCATATGGTGTAGTGGGAAGCGGGAAAAAAAATCCAAATCAGGTGAAATTGCAAAAAAACCGCTATTCCGCTACAGTTCTACGGGTTTCTTATTTACAGCGTTCGATGTGCATTAAAACTGACCCGTTATTTTCATTCTACTGGTCAGTACGAATCCGGCAATACCTAATATGTATAGTTTTTCCTGCGTTTTGATAGTGATAAAAAATTAGAAAGTTGCCCTTTTTTTTTTTTTTTTTTTCCTTGTCATATCTTGACCCCTATAACTTTTTGGTATTTATGTGTACAGAGCTGTATGGGGGCTCATTTTTTGCGGGACAATCTAAAGATTTTATTGATACCATTCTGGGGTGTGTATGACTTTTTGATCACTTTTTATTTAATTTTTTTTAGAAAAAAAAAGCGACAAAAAATGGCAAATCGCCATTTGGACGCTTTTTTCCGCCACACAATTCGCCGTATTGGATTTTTTTTTTTATATTTTAAAAGTACGGGCGTTTTCGGTCACGGTGATACCCATGATGTCTATATTTAGTGTTATTTAGGTATTTATTTTTTACTTATACGGAAAGGGGGGTGATTTGAACTTTTATATCTTTTTTATTTTTTATATATTTTTAACATTTTTTTTAATTTTTTTTTACTATTTGAATGCTCAAATATGAGCTTATATATTGTGGCTTTTTAATTTTCTTTATGAGCAATTATGGATTTACTAGAGGCAGTTAAATCCATCAATTGCTCATTTCTTATCCTGGCCTGCCATCTAGTGGCCAGAATAAGAATTGCACTTTGAAAACTGTAATCCTCACCAGCGAGGATTACAGTTTTCATATGGTGTACAGACACCCCGATTGGCCACACGGGGTGTCTGTACACCACCCGGAAGCGAACGCTTCCGGGTTTAGACGCAACTAGATGCCGTGATCACGTGTGATCACGGCATCTAGTCACCCCGGAAGACGCCGCCGATACAGTAGGTAGGTAGGTAGGAAACAGCAGAGACTTGCCGGCCATGACGCCCGCCGCACCCGCGAGCGGGCGCCATGTGCCCGCATCGTACCAGTGCAGTACAGTGCATTGAAATTTCACAGCCAATACTGCATTATAAAGTAAATTGTCAATATCAGTGTTCAGTGTGTTTGTAGAAGGAAAGGGACATTTAATTGCACCGCTGTCTTTAAATTAATGAAAACACACTCGCAATTTTGCTATAACCGTTCAATAGTCTGTAGGTAACAAACCCAAGACTTTTCAATCAGTGAGTTTTTATTCATAGGCCTCATATTATAATGTCTGGAAAATGGAAGAGTGCAAAATGAAAACCTCATGCCATGCCTTCTGGGCAGACAGAATGGTACAGTGACCCGAACTGGCCCAGTACGCACTCTCTGTTCTTTATTGCCCAGCCTCCAGTGTCTTCTCAGGGAAGGATTTCAGTGTGGCAGGAGACACCGTGACACCCAAACGGACAAAGTTGTCCTCTGCCAGTATCCAAAACATCACTTTTATCAAAATGAACAAGGAATTGTGAGGATTTTCACACTCCTAAGGCTGATGAATAGCTTTGCTGGCCTTGCTGAAGAAGTCCTTTCTTGTCACTGCCGCTGTCTACCTGCCTACCATCATATTCCATACACTGTAGCTGCTGCCCCCCACCCTGCCACTATTTTCTGCTGCTAATTCCCTACTGCCACTACCTTTACCCCTACCGTCAGTCCCATTACTGCTACACAGTCACCACTACCTCTACACAAATCTACTGTCTTGTATGTTCCATGCTGTGCTGCTTCTGCTGCCCCCACTATTGCTGCAACTATTACTCTACTCTTTCCACATCCACACTGCACTGCTGCTACTACTACCACTACTACTAGTACTGCCACCTCCCCTCTCCTCATCCACACTGCACTAATGCTACTACTACTACTACCACCTCCCCTCTCCTCATCCACACTGCACTGCCACTACTACCACTATTACTACTCCCACCTCCCCTCTCCTCATCCACACTGCACTACTGCTACTGCTACTACTACTACTAGTACTGCCACCTCCCCTCTCCTCATCCACACTGCACTAATGCTACTACTACTACTACTACTACTACCACCTCTCCTCATCCACACTGCACTGCTACTACTACCACTACTACTAGTACTGCCACCTCCCCTCTCCTCATCCACACTGCACTACTGCTGCTACTGCTACTACTACTACTACTACTCCCAACTCCCCTCTCCTCATCACACTGCACTACTACTACTACTACTCCCACCTCCCCTCTCCTCATCCAGACTGCACTGCTACTACTACCACTACTACTACTCCCACCTCCCCTCTCCTCATCCACACTGCACTACTGCTACTGCTACTACTACTACTCCCACCTCCCCTCTTCTCATCCACACTGCATTACTACTACTACTACTCCCACCTCCCCTCTCCTCATCTACACTGCACTGCTACTACTACCACTACTACTCCTCCCACCTCCCATCTCCTCATCCACACTGCACTACTGATACTACTACCACTACTATTACTCCCACCTCTCCTCTCCTCATCCAAACTGCACTGCTACTACTACCACTACTTCCACCTCCCTCTCCTCATCCACACTGCACTGCTACTACTACCACTACTACTCCCACCTCCCCTCTCCTCATCCACACTGCACTGCTACTACTACCACTACTACTACTCCACTCCCCTCTCCTCATCCACACTGCACTGCTACTACTACCACTACTACTCCCACCTCCCCTCTCCTCATCCACACTGCACTGCTACTACTACCACTACTACTACTCCCACCTCCCCTCTCCTCATCCACACTGCACTACTGCTACTACTACTACTACTCCCACCTCCCCTCTCCTCATCCACACTGCAGTACTGCTACTACTACCACTACTACTCCCACCTCCCCTCTCCTCATCTACACTGCACTGCTGCTGCTACTACTACTACTACTACTCTCACCTCCCCTCTCCTCATCCACACTGCACTACTGCTACTACTACTACTCCCACCTCCCCTCTTCTCATCCACACTGCATTACTACTACTACTATTACTACTACTACTACTACTACTACTACTCCCACTTCTCCTCTCCTCATCTACACTGCACTGCTACTACTACCACTACTACTACTCCCACCTCCCTCTCCTCATCCACACTGCACTGCTACTACTACCACTACTACTCCTCCCACCTCCCATCTCCTCATCCACACTGCACTACTGATACTACTACTATTATTCCCACCTCTCCTCTCCTCATCCAAACTGCACTGCTACTACTACCACTACTACTCCCACCTCCCCTCTCCTCATCCACACTGCACTGCTATTACTACCACTACTACTACTCCCACCTCCCCTCTCCTCATCCACACTGCACTACTGCTGCTACTACTACTACTACTCCCACCTCCCCTCTCCTCATCCACACTGCACTACTGCTACTACTACCACTACTACTCCCACCTCCCCTCTCCTCATCTACACTGCACTGCTACTACTACCAATACTACTACTCTCACCTCCCCTTTCCTCATCCACACTGCACTGCTACTACTAACACTACTACTCCTCCCACCTCCCCTCTCATCTACACTGCACTACTGCTGCTACTACAACTACTACCACCACCTCCCCTCTCCTCATCCATACTGCACTGCTGCTACTACAACCACTACTACTACTCCCACCTCCCCTCTCCTCATCTACACTGCACTGCTACTACTACCACTACTCCTCCCACCTCCCATCTCCTCATCCACACTGCACTACTGATACTACTACTATTATTCCCACCTCTCCTCTCCTCATCCAAACTGCACTGCTACTACTACCACTACTACTCCCACCTCCCCTCTCCTCATCCACACTGCACTGCTATTACTACCACTACTACTACTCCCACCTCCCCTCTCCTCATCCACACTGCACTACTGCTGCTACTACTACTACTACTCCCACCTCCCCTCTCCTCATCCACACTGCACTACTGCTACTACTACCACTACTACTCCCACCTCCCCTCTCCTCATCTACACTGCACTGCTACTACTACCAATACTACTACTCTCACCTCCCCTTTCCTCATCCACACTGCACTGCTACTACTAACACTACTACTCCTCCCACCTCCCCTCTCATCTACACTGCACTACTGCTGCTACTACAACTACTACCACCACCTCCCCTCTCCTCATCCATACTGCACTGCTGCTACTACAACCACTACTACTACTCCCACCTCCCCTCTCCTCATCTACACTGCACTGCTACTACTACCACTACTACTCCCACCTCCCCTCTCCTCATCCACACTGCACTGCTACTACTACCACTACTACTCCTCCCACCTCCCCTCTCATCTACACTGCACTACTGCTGCTACTACTACTACTACTCCCACCTCCCCTCTCCTCATCCAAACTGCACTGCTACTACTACCACTACTACTCCTCCCACCTCCCCTCTCCTCATCTACACTGCACTACTGCTGCTACTATTATACTACTCCCACCTCCCCTCTCCTCATCCATACTGCACTGCTGCTACTACAACCACTACTACTACTCCCACCTCCCCTCTCCTCATCCACACTGCACTGCTACTACTACCACTACTACTACTGCCACCTCACCTCTCCTTATCTACACTGCACTACTGCTACTGCTACTACTACTACTACTCCACCTCCCCTCTCCTCATCCACACTGCACTACTCCTACTACTACTCCCACCTCCCCTCTCCTCATCTACACTGCACTGCTACTACTACCACTACTACTCCCACCTCCCCTCTCCTCATCCACAATGCACTGCTACTACTACCACTACTACTCCTCCCACCTCCCCTCTCATCTACACTGCACTACTACTGCTGCTACTACTACTACTACTCCCACCTCCCCTCTCCTCATCCATACTGCACTGCTACTACTACCACTACTACTCCTCCCACCTCCCCTCTCCTCATCTACACTGCACTACTGCTGCTACTATTATACTACTCCCACCTCCCCTCTCCTCATCCATACTGCACTGCTGCTACTACAACCACTACTACTACTCCCACCTCCCCTCTCCTCATCCACACTGCACTGCTGCTACTACTACTGCTACTACTACTCCCACCTCCCCTCTCCTCATCCACACTGCACTGCTACTACTACCACTACTACTACTGCCACCTCACCTCTCCTTATCTACACTGCACTACTGCTACTGCTACTACTACTACTACTCCCACCTCCCCTCTCCTCATCCACACTGCACTACTCCTACTACTACTCCCACCTCCCCTCTCCTCATCCACACTGCACTGCTACTACTACCACTAATACTACTCCCACCTCCCCTCTCCTCATCCACACTACACTACTGCTACTACTACTCCCACCTCCCCTCTCCTCATCTACACTGCACTACTGCTACTACTACTACTACTCCACCTCCCCTCTCCTCATCCACACTGCACTGCTACTACTATCACTACTACTACTCTCACCTCCCCTCTCCTCATCTACACTGCACTACTGCTACTACTACTCCCACCTTCCCTCTTCTCATCCACACTGCACTGCTACTACTTCCTATACTACTACTCCCACCTCCCTCTCCTCATCCACACTGCACTGCTACTACTACCACTACTAATACTCCCACCTCTCCTTATCCACACTGCACTGCTACTACTATCTATACTACTACTCCCACTTCCCCTCTCCTCATCCACACTGCACTACTGCTACTACTACTACTCCCACCTCCCTCTCCTCATCCTTACTGCACTATTGCTACTACTACTACTACTCCCACCTCCCCTCTCCTCATCCTCACTGCACTACTACTACTACTACCACTACTACTACTCCCACCTCCCCTCTCCTTATCCACACTGCACTACTGCTGCTACTACTACTACTACTCCCACCTCCCCTCTCCTTATCCACACTGCACTGCTGCTACTACTACTACTCCCACTTCCCCTCTCCTCATCCACACTGCACTACTGCTACTACTACTACTACTCCCACCTCCCCTCTCCTCATCCTCACTGCACTACTACTACTACTACTACCACTACTACTACTCCCACCTCCCCTCTCCTTATCCACACTGCACTGCTGCTACTACTACTACTCCCACTTCCCCTCTCCTCATCCACACTGCACTGCTGCTGGTCCCAATTAAAGAGGGAAAATTTCTTCAAGCTTGTTTAGAACAAGCCGCTCTTTCTTCTGACAATTATCACTATGTGTATAAAGATTGGGGCCATTCTGCCCCAGTTAAAACTTAATTTTTGGACAATTGTGTAGAATAAACCAACGGGGTAGATGTCTACCCATATTTATAACGTGTGTGTAAATACAGGCAGAAATCTACCCCTATTGAGGCATCATTTTTGGACGCTTGGTCTTAACAAGCCACTGTTTTTTATCCATAACACTGTGCGTGTTTAAACACCATCTGTCCCCGATAAGGGACAATTTCCTAGGAGTCTAGAGGGCAATTTTCAGAGCAATTGGAGCAACCCTCGATTCATGTAGAATCAAATCAGGTATGAACTGAATTTTTAAAAAATTCGCCAAATCAGACACACAACGAATTTCAAGAAATTCACTTATTTCTAGTCCTGACCTAAACCTTATTAAGATGTTGTGACATGACAGAGGCACATTGTTCAAGGAGGAAAGGTCCAAAACTTCACCAAAACAATGTGCAAATCTTTTATAGCTATGGGAATGTTTGGTGGAGGTGATTGCTGCTAAAGCAGCATCTGCAATTTAGGGGTTCACTTACTTTTCTCCCCTGACTGTAGAAGGTTACTTTATGTGCTCAGCATAGATGTGGCCAGTACAAGGGACCAATCAGACCTCCTTGTATTAGTAATCGGTGCAGAAATCCGGAGAATTCCAAGGTTCACTTACTTTTTCCAGCAGTGTGTGATTAAGTGACACTTCTCTGCCGTCAGGTTCCGGGTGCAGAGCACGGGGGGGAATTATAATTTATGTGGAAAACTATCATGGACGCCGCGGCACAGATCTCGTCCCAAGCTCCGCCATCACTTTTCAGGAAAATTCCATGAAGGAACGTGAGAGGCTGCAGCTGTCTGTGGAAGTAATACAGGAATAATCTGTGGATATTCGGCTATAACTGACGTCGGGGGCGGGGGGCAGGAGCTGTTTATTATCACACAGACCTCACTGTTTGGTAAATAGCGTCCAAGCGACAGCGAGCGCCACGACTCCCGGATATTAATCACTGTGATTTACACCGCGCTGCTCACATGTCAGCGCAGGACATCAAATCCACATTCCAAAATAAAACAGGACCCCCGGAAAAACGCCGCATATAGATGACAGAAAAAAGACGGAAACTCCATGGAAACCTGCGGAACATTCATCTCTTTCATGTTCTACTAAATCTTCCAATGTCACCAAACTGGTGAAGAATGCTAGATTGTCCTCACAGGAGTTATCTATCTATCTATCTATCTATCTATCTATCTATCTATCTATCTATCTATCTATCTATCTCATATCTATCTATCTATCTATCTAATATCTGTCTGTCTCATATCTATCTATATCTATATCTATCTATCTATCTATCTATCTATCTATCTATCCCATATCTATCGATCTATCCATCTATCTAATATCTATCTATCTATCTATCTATCTATCTATCTATCTATCTATCTATCTATCTATCTATCTCCATCTATCTGTCTCTCATATCTATCTATCTCCATCTATCTATCCCATATCTATCGATCTATCCATCTATCTAATATCTATCTATCTATCTATCTATCTATCTATCTATCTATCTATCTATCCATCTATCTAATATCTATCTGTCTCATATCTATCTATCTATCTATCTATCTATCTGTCTGTCTGTCTGTCTGTCTATCTATCTATCTATCTATCTGTCTATCCATCTATCTATCTATCTATCTATCTGTCTATCTATCTATCTATCTATCTATCTATCTATCTGTCTGTCTGTCTGTCTGTCTGTCTGTCTATCTATCTATCTATCTATCTATCTATCTATCTATCTATCTCTCTGTCTATCTATCTATCTATCTATCTATCTCTCTGTCTGTCTATCTATCTATCTATCTATCTATCTATCTATCTCTCTGTCTATCTATCTATCACATCAGAATACATCACACACAGCTGTATCTCAGTACTAGGAGGAGCTCTGTATATAATGTGTATGACATTGGTGGAGGTCAGAGGTCACATTCTACAGGTTCTGCTCAGTTCTCACCTTTCAGCACTGGGTCCCCTACAGATCACTGTCCTGACCCGGTCTGCCCCCTAATGGCTCCTATCAGGAAGAACAAATGGAACGTCAGAGCAAGGAACCCAAAGCATTAGATCTACGGGACCTCTCAGACATGATGTGATGTAGGTGTGGGGTCCACGGCTTTCTGCTGCCCGAGGAGAAAACTGAAACAACCCCCCCCCCCCCCAATGCCAATTTCGTACCAAACCCCTTCCCTCCAGCCCTGGTGTTAAAGACAATGGAAAACATTACAAACAGATCTACAGAACACACAGGGTAATACAGCGCCTCATACCTCTTACCTCCAGTGACGTTCTCTGTCCTCATCTTCTCCATTCATCCAGACCACCATGATTATTTTTCAGCCATCTCTCGTCTCTGCAGAGTTTGACAGACAGACATCTTAGTTTCCTACTTGTCCATCATCCTTCCACCATCTGAACACCCCATACTGTGCCGCTGTGCTCCCCAATACTGTGCCGCTGTGCTCCCCAATACTGTGCCGCTGTGCTCCCCAATACTGTACTGCAGAAACAGATAATCCCCCTGAAAATGCTAGTACCACACAGATAGTGCCCCCCGCACTAATTATTGGCACACGCTGCCCTAAAAAATAACTGCGCCCATCAAATAGTGTCCATGACTCTTATAGTGCCGTAAACATAGTGTCGCTGATACCATGCCAGGTGCCTCCCAATGTAACAGTCCTCCCAAAAGTACCAATAGTGATAATTCTATGCCAGAGTGTACTATGTGGTAACAGTGCACCCAATGGTCATAACGCCCCTCATTTTTCCCCCAGAAGTAATCATGCCCCCATAGTGCCCCAGTAGTAATAATTCCCCCTATAATGTGTGCCTGTACAAAAAATGCTCATTTATAACTAATACTACAGATGCTGATACTACAGCTACTAATACTACAGCTACTAATACTACAGCTGCTACTACTACAACTACTAATACTACAAATGTTAATACTACAGCTGCTAATAGTACAGCTAATACTACAGCTGCTAATAGTACAGCTAATACTACAGCTGCTAATACTACAAATGCTAATACTACAGCTGCTAATACTACAAATGCTAATACTACAGATGTTGTTACTACAGATGCCAATACTACAGCTACTAATACCACAGATGCTGATACTACAGCTACTAATACTACAGATGCTAATACTACAGCTACTAATACTACAGCTACTAATACTACAGCTGCTACTACTACAACTACTAATACTACAAATGTTAATACTACAGCTGCTAATAGTACAAATGCTAATACTACAGATGTTGATACTACAGATGCCAATACTACAGCTACTAATACCACAGATGCTGATACTACAGCTACTAATACTACATATTAGGAAAACAGGTCGAACTGGATGGACAGATGTCTTTTTTTCGGCCTTATAAACTATGTTACTATGTTACTATGTTACATATGCTAATACTAGAGCAGCTAGTACTACAGCTTCTAATAATACAGCTGCTAATACTACAAATGCTAATACTACAGCTACTAATACTACAAATGCTAATACTACAGCTACTAATACTACAAATGCTAATACTACAGCTACTAATACTACAAATGCTAATACTACAGATACTAATACTACAGATTCTGATACTACAGCTGCTAATACTACAAATGCTAATACTACAGCTGCTAATACTACAAATGCTAATACTACAGCTACTAATACTACAAATGCTAATACTACAAATGCTAATACTACAGCTACTAATACTACAAATGCTAATACTACAGATGCTGATACTACAGCTGCTAATACTACAAATGCTAATACTACAGCTACTAATACTACAAATGCTAATACTACAAATGCTAATACTACAGCTACTAATACTACAGATGCTGATACTACAGCTACTAATACTACAAATACAAACACTACTGCTAGTGTTTTGTGAATCAAAGCATCAAAGGCAGATCTGAAGTTTAGGAAAACTTTGATTTTCTGTGAAGCTGAATTTCCTCGCGCCTCGTGTTAACAAAGCATTTATTTTTACAATGTCGGCTGCACGTGTTACAAAGTGAAAGCAAGATGCCTGGGAACATGAGATCACCCATAATGCCGTGCAGCCAGCCAATCCACAGAGAGCCAACCCCTGTGATGTCACAATCCTATAAAACCCTCATCCTGCGTGGTCTCTGACATTTCACTGTGAGCTGAGCCTAGGGAGAGACATGACAAGTGCTCATACGATTGGGACAGTGTTTCAGAAAGCTATAAATTGTACATTATTTGATAGGGAGAGTGCAGGGTGAATGTAGGGACAGTGCAGGGAGATTGTAGGCAGGGGTGGGCTGGGCAGGGGGGCATGTGTCCCCCGGGCCAATGCTAGTAGGGCCGCCTGGCTGACAGGACTACAAGTCTATTCAAGAATTTCAAGACTAGTTACAAGTAAAGGGCTGCATGGGCAGTACAACTATAGTACTAACCAGACAGCACACCAGCACTGGCCAGCTGGTGTGTGTTCCGATTGGCTGCTGCGACACACCCACACACGTACTGTGGCTGGCCGTCAAGAGCAGGATCCAGACGGGATGCTCATGCTGCTTGCTGTTGCATCAAGGATATCCGCCCCCCGCCCGCACCGTTAGCCCCGCCCCCAATGTTAACCCCGCCCCCTAGTGATGTGAACTAGCCGAGCCGATGGAGACTGGCTGCAGGATCAGTCTCAGAGTGAAAGCAGCAACTAAGCAAACGGTGGCAGTAAGTTGTGGGGGGAAGAGGGGGAGTTGGACAACACATTGGAGAGATATAGTAATAATGTCCACTTTGCAGCCAGCAGGTGAGGTGCTGGTGAAACACATGGCTGCACAATACTGCATCTAGCACAACAGATATAGAATAATGATGGTAGCCTTTTGGAAGCCTATGGGCATTATGAAAGAAATACAGTGCCATATAATAAAAGGGGTTGTATCATCTCAGATAGTGGGGGCATATCACTAGGATAGGCCTTCATTGTCTGATAGGTGCGCTCAGCTATTTCCATTGGCCCCATAGAAATGAATGCATGCGCAGTGCGCCCTCCATGACTTTCAAAGCTCCGTTCTCAAAGTAGGGACCCGCACCTATATCGAGAATGGAGGCTTGAAAGTCATAGAGGGCGCACTGCGCATGCACAGCTTCCCTCCATTCATTTCTATGGGGCCAACGGAAATCGCTGAGCGCACCTATCAGACAATGAAGGCCTATCCTAGTGAAATGCCCCCACTATCTGAGATGATACAACCCCGTTAAGATCAGCCCCTCCAGTACAGTCCCACGTAAATGACATTCTCAGACCCAGAAGCAAAGTGTACATGAGATCTAATGTCGACTCTTTGCAGGTTCTGTCCACATGAGAATCTGTGTAGGAAAAACCGACGTAATCTGCAAAGTGTGCAGGGAGTCTACGGCTCTATGCACATCACAGTGAAAAACGGACACGTGAGGAACGTTTATTTAATGGCCATCACACGTCCGTTTTAAGACCAATGTTAGGGCCCATTCACACGACTGCAAAAATGCGGACCCGCAATACTACGGGTGCCACCCGATGTACGTTCCCCAATTTGTGGAACACATGGCCGGGCGCCCCGTTCAAAATGCCTATTCTTCTCTGCGGCTGCGGACGAGTATAGGACATGTTCTATTTTTTTATGCGGACCCCATGTGGCTGCCGCTCTCATAGAAGTGAATGGGGCCACATCTATTCTGTAATATTGTGGAATGGATGCAGACCCATTACATAGTTACATAGTTACATAGTTACATAGTTACATAGTTACGGTTGTGTGAATGAGCCCTTAGTCTGTCGGGTTATTCACATGGCAGTTTGTTTGACGGCCAATGAATAACTGACATAAAAAATTACAACATATTCTATCTTCTCCATTTTTCATTGACCGACTGCCGTTACAATTGAATGGGGCTGTTTTTAACGTCCATAGACTTCAATTATACGGAAAAAAGATGGGAGACAGACGTTAAAAAAACATTCCTCACACGTCTGTAAGTTGTGTGCAAGTAACCTAAGGCTGGTCAGTGCAAGACAGAGGCGTCTAAACCCGCAGCGCTCCGAATGTACCACACTATAGAGTAGACCACGGCATCTCCTGTATATAATATATATGTACAGCTGGTATAACCTGGGGATCTCCTGTATATAATTATATATGTACAGCTGGTATAACCTGGGTATCTCCTGTATATAATTATATATGTACAGCTGGTATAAGTTATACATCTTCTGTATATAGTGATATGGAGCATGTTGGTATAACCTGGGCATCTCCTGTATATAATTATATATGTACAGCTGGTATAAGTTATACATCTTCTGTATATAGTGATATGGAGCATGCTGGTATAACCTGGGCATCTCCTGTATATAATTATATATGTACAGCTGGTATAAGTTATACATCTTCTGTATATAGTGATATGGAGCATGCTGGTATAACCTGGGTATCTCCTGTATATAATTATATATGTACAGCTGGTATAAGTTATACATCTTCTGTATATAGTGATATGGACCATGCTGGTATAACCTGGGTATCTCCTGTATATAATTATATATGTACAGCTGGTATAAGTTATATATCTTCTTGTATATAGTGATATGGAGCATGCTGGTTATAACCTGGGTATCTCCTGTTATATAATTATATATGTACAGCTGGTATAAGTTATACATCTTCTGTATATAGTGATATGGAGCATGCTGGTATAACCTGGGCATCTCCTGTATATAATTATATATGTACAGCTGGTATAAGTTATACATCTTCTGTATATAGTGATATGGAGCATGCTGGTATAACCTGGGTATCTCCTGTATATAATTATATATGTACAGCTGGTATAAGTTATACATCTTCTGTATATAGTGATATGGACCATGCTGGTATAACCTGGGTATCTCCTGTATATAATTATATATGTACAGCTGGTATAAGTTATATATCTTCTTGTATATAGTGATATGGAGCATGCTGGTATAACCTGGGTATCTCCTGTATATAATTATATATGTACAGCTGGTATAAGTTATACATCTTCTGTATATAGTGATATGGAGCATGCTGGTATAACCTGGGTATCTACTGTATATTATTATATATGTACAGCTGGTATAAGTTATACATCTTCTTGTATATAGTGATATGGAGCATGCTGGTATAACCTGGGTATCTCCTGTATATAATTATATATGTACAGCTGGTATAAGTTATACATCTTCTTGTATATAGTGATATGGAGCATGCTGGTATAACCTGGGTATCTCCTGTATATAATTATATATGTACAGCTGGTATAAGTTTACATCTTCTGTATATAGTGATATGGAGCATGCTGGTATAACCTGGGTATCTCTGTATATAATTATATATGTACAGCTGGTATAAGTTATACATCTTCTTGTATATAGTGATATGGAGCATGCTGGTATAACCTGGGTATCTCCTGTATATAATTATATATGTACAGCTGGTATAAGTTATACATCTTCTTGTATATAGTGATATGGAGCATGCTGGTATAACCTGGGTATCTCCTGTATATAATTATATATGTACAGCTGGTATAATGTATATATCTTCTGTATATAGTGATATGGAGCATGCTGGTATAACCTGGGCATCTCCTGTATATAATTATATATGTACAGCTGGTATAATGTATATATCTTCTTGTATATAGTGATATGGAGCATGCTGGTATAACCTGGGTATCTCCTGTATATATTATATATGTACAGCTGGTATAAGTTATACATCTTCTTGTATATAGTGATATGGAGCATGCTGGTATAACCTGGGTATCTCCTGTATATAATTATATATGTACAGCTGGTATAAGTTATACATCTTCTTGTATAATAGTGATATGGAGCATGCTGGTATAACCTGGGTATCTCCTGTATATAATTATATATGTACAGCTGGTATAAGTTATACATCTTCTTGTATATAGTGATACGGACATGCCTGGTATAAACCTGGGTATCTCCTGTATATAATTATATATGTTACAGCTGGTATAAGTTATACATCTTCTTGTATATAGTGATATGGAGCATGCTGGTATAACCCGGGTATCTCCTGTATATTAAATATATATGTACAGCTGGTATAAGTTATACATCTTCTGTATATAGTGATATGGAGCATGCTGGTATAACCTGGGTATCTCCTGTATATAATTATATATGTACAGCTGTATAAGTTATACATCTCTGTATATAGTGATATGGAGCATGCTGGTATAACCTGGGTATCTCCTGTATATAATTATATATGTACAGCTGGTATAAGTTATACATCTTCTGTATATAGTGATAGGAGCATGCTGGTATAACCTGGGTATCTCCTGTATATAATTATATATGTACAGCTGGTATAAGTTATACATCTTCTTGTATATAGTGATACGGACCATGCTGGTATAACCTGGGTATCTCCTGTATATAATTATATATGTACAGCTGGTATAGTTATACATCTTCTGTATATAGTGATATGGAGCATGCTGGTATAAACCTGGGTATCTCCTGTATATTAATTATATATGTACAGCTGGTATAAGTTATACATCTTCTGTATATAGTGATATGGAGCATGCTGGTATAACCTGGGTATCTCCTGTATATAATTATATATGTACAGCTGGTATAAGTTATACATCTTCTGTATATAGTGATATGGAGCATGCTGGTATAACCTGGGTATCTCCTGTATATAATTATATATGTACAGCTGGTATAAGTTATACATCTTCTGTATATAGTGATATGGAGCATGCTGGTATAACCTGGGTATCTCCTGTATATAATTATATATGTACAGCTGGTATAAGTTATACATCTTCTGTATATAGTGATATGGAGCATGCTGGTATAACCTGGGTATCTCCTGTATATAATTATATATGTACAGCTGGATAAGTTATACATCTTTCTGTATATAGGTGATATGGACCATGCTGGTATAACCTGGGTATCTCCTGTATATAATTATATATGTACAGCTGGTATAAGTTATACATCTTCTGTATATAGTGATATGGACCATGCTGGTATAACCTGGGTATCTCCTGTATATAATTATATATGTACAGCTGGTATAAGTTATACATCTTCTGTATATAGTGATATGGACCATGCTGGTATAACCTGGGTATCTCCTGTATATAATTATATATGTACAGCTGGTATACGTTATACATCTTCTGTATATAGTGATATGGACCATGCTGGTATAACCTGGGTATCTCCTGTATATAATTATATATGTACAGCTGGTATAGAGTTATACATCTTCTTGTATATAGTGATATGGAGCATGCTGGTATAACCCGGGTATCTCCTGTATATAATTATATATGTACAGCTGGTATAAGTTATATATCTTCTTGTATATAGTGATATGGAGCCATGCTGGTATAACCCGGGTATCTCCTGTATATAATTATATATGTACAGCTGGTAATAAGTTATATATCTTCTTGTATATAGTGATATGGGAGCATGCTGGTATAACCGGGTATCTCCTGTATATAATTATATATGTACAGCTGGTATAAGTTATACATCTTCTGTATATAGTGATATGGAGCATGCTGGTATAACCTGGTATCTCCTGTATATAATTATATATGTACAGCTGGTATAAGTTATAACATCTTCTGTATATAGTGATATGGAGCATGCTGGTATAACCTGGGTATCTCCTGTATATAATTATATATGTACAGCTGGTATAAGTTATACATCTTCTTGTATATATGATATGGAACATGCTGGCTATAAACCTGGGTATCTTCTGTATATAATTATATATGTACAGCTGGTATAAGTTATATATCTTCTTGTATATAGTGATATGGAACATGCTGGTATAACCTGGGTATCTCCTGTATATAATTATATATGTACAGCTGGTATAAGTTATACATCTCTCTGTATATAGTGATATGGACATGCTGGTATAACCTGGGTATCTCCTGTATATAATTATATATGTACAGCTGGTATAAGTTATACATCTTCTGTATATAGTGATATGGAGCATGCTGGTATAACCTGGGTATCTCCTGTATATAATTATATATGTACAGCTGGTATAAGTTATACATCCTTCTGTATATAGTGATATGGAGCATGCTGGTATAACCTGGGTATCTCCTGTATATAATTATATATGTACAGCTGGTATAAGTTATACATCTTCTGTATATAGTGATATGGGAGCATGCTGGTATAACCTGGGTATCTCCTGTATATAATTAATATATGTACAGCTGGTATAAGTTATACATCTTCTGTATATAGTGATATGGAGCATGCTGGTATAACCTGGGTATCTCCTGTATATAATTATATATGTACAGCTGGTATAAGTTATACATCTTCTGTATATAGTGATATGGACCATGCTGGTATAACCTGGGTATCCCCTGTATATAATTATATATGTACAGCTGGTATAAGTTATACATCTTCTGTATATAGTGATATGGAGCATGCTGGTATAACCTGGGTATCTCCTGTATATAATTATATATGTACAGCTGGTATAAGTTATACATCTTCTGTATATAGTGATATGGAGCATGCTGGTATAACCTGGGTATCTCCTGTATATAATTATATATGTACAGCTGGTATACGTTATACATCTTCTATATATAGTGATATGGACCATGCTGGTATAACCTGGGTATCTCCTGTATATAATATATATGTACAGCTGGTATAAGTTATATATCTTCTTGTATATAGTGATATGGAGCATGCTGGTATAACCCGGGTATCTCCTGTATATAATTATATATGTACAGCTGGTATAAGTTATATATCTTCTTGTATATAGTGATATGGAGCATGCTGGTATAACCCGGGTATCTCCTGTATATAATTATATATGTACAGCTGGTATAAGTTATATATCTTCTTGTATATAGTGATATGGAGCATGCTGGTATAACCCGGGTATCTCCTGTATATAATTATATATGTACAGCTGGTATAAGTTATACATCTTCTGTATATAGTGATATGGAGCATGCTGGTATAACCTGGGTATCTCCTGTATATAATTATATATGTACAGCTGGTATAAGTTATACATCTTCTGTATATAGTGATATGGAGCATGCTGGTATAACCTGGGTATCTCCTGTATATAATTATATATGTACAGCTGGTATAAGTTATACATCTTCTTGTATATAGTGATATGGAACATGCTGGTATAACCTGGGTATCTTCTGTATATAATTATATATGTACAGCTGGTATAAGTTATATATCTTCTTGTATATAGTGATATGGAACATGCTGGTATAACCTGGGTATCTCCTGTATATAATTATATATGTACAGCTGGTATAAGTTATACATCTTCTGTATATAGTGATATGGAACATGCTGGTATAACCTGGGTATCTCCTGTATATAATTATATATGTACAGCTGGTATAAGTTATACATCTTCTGTATATAGTGATATGGAGCATGCTGGTATAACCTGGGTATCTCCTGTATATAATTATATATGTACAGCTGGTATAAGTTATACATCTTCTGTATATAGTGATATGGACCATGCTGGTATAACCTGGGTATCTCCTGTATATAATTATATATGTACAGCTGGTATAAGTTATACATCTTCTGTATATAGTGATATGGAGCATGCTGGTATAACCTGGGTATCTCCTGTATATAATTATATATGTACAGCTGGTATAAGTTATACATCTTCTGTATATAGTGATATGGAGCATAGAGCATGGTACTCTTCAGGGATCATCTCTAGTAACTATAACCTGTAATATTATTACCTCCAGAAATACATCCAGGCCCCTCTTGAACTCTTATAGTGAACTTACCATCACCACCTCCTCAGGGAGAGAGTTCCATATTCTCACTGCTCTTACAGTAAAGAGTCCATAGTCTCACTGCTCTTACCGTAAAGAGTCTATAATCTCACTGCTCTTACTGTAAAGAATCCATAGTCTCACTGCTCTTACAGTAAAGAGTCCATAGTCTCACTGCTCTTACAGTAAAGAGTCCATAGTCTCACTGCTCTTACAGTAAAGAGTCCATAGTCTCACTGCTCTTACTGTAAAGAATCCATAGTCTCACTGCTCTTACAGTAAAGAGCCCATAGTCTCACTGCTCTTACAGTACAGAGTCCATAGTCTCACTGCTCTTACCGTAAAGAATCCTCTTCTATGTTTGTGTACAAACCTTCCTTCCTCCAGACGCAGAGGATATCCCCTCGTCACAGTCACAGTCCTGGGGATAAATAGATGATGGGAGAGATCTCTGTATTGACCCCTGATATATTTATACATAGTTATTACATCTCCCCTCAGTCGTCCCTAATTTTGATAATCTTTCTGGGACCTGTAGTCCACCCATTCCAGTTATTACTTTAGTTGCCCTCCTCTGAACCCTCTCCAGCTCTGCTATGTCTGCCTTGTTCACAGGAGCCCAGAACTGTACACAGTCCTCCATGTGTGGTCTGACTAGTGATGTGTAAAGTGGCAGGACTATGTTCTCATCAACGCCATCTATGACCCTTTTGATGCAACCCATTATCTTATTGGCCTTGGCAGCAGCTGTCTGACACTGGTTTCTGCAGCTTAGTTTGCTGTTCACTAAAATTCCTAGGTCCTTTTCCATGTCAGAGTTACCTAATATTTTACCATTTAGTATGTACTGGTGACTTGCATTATTCCTTCCCATATGCATAACCTTACATTTGTCAGTGTTAAACCTCATCTGCCACTTTTCTGCCCAAGCCTCCAGTCTATCCAGATCCATCTGTAGCAGTGTACTGTCCTCTGTAGTATATATACAGTATACTGTCCTCTGTAGTATATATACAGTATACTGTCCTCTGTAGTATATATACAGTATACTGTCCTCTGTATGTATATATACAGTGTACTGTCCTCTGTAGTATATATACAGTATACTGTCCTCTGTAGTTTATATACAGTATACTGTCCTTGTAGTATATACAATATACTGTCCTCTGTAGTATATATACAGTATACTGTCCTCTGTAGTATATATACAGTGTACTGTCCTCTGTAGTATATACAGTATACTGTCCTCTGTAGTATATATATACAGTATACTGTCCTCTGTAGTATATATACAGTATACTGTCCTCTGTAGTATATATATACAGTATACTGTCCTCTGTAGTGTATATACAGTATACTGTCCTCTGTAGTATATATACAGTATACTGTCCTCCTCTGTGTTAATTACTTTACACAGTTTAGTGTCATCTACAAAAATTGATATTTTACTGTGCAAGCCTTCTACAAGATCATTAATAAATATATTGAAGAGAATAAGGCCCAATACAGACCCCTGTGGTACCCCACTAGTGACAGTGACCCCTCCAATACTGACCCCTGTGGTACCCCACTAGTGACAGTGACCCCTCCAGTACTGACCCCTGTGGTACCCCACTAGTGACAGTGACCCCTCCAGTACTGACCCCTGTGGTACCCCACTAGTTACAGTGACCCCTCCAGTACTGACCCCTGTGGTACCCCACTAGTTACAGCGACCCAATCTGAGTATGTACCATTAATAACCACCCTCCGTTTTCTATCACTAAGCCAGTTACTTACCCACATACAGACATTTTCTCCCAGGCCAAGCATTCTCATTTTATATACTAACCTTTTATGTGGTACAGTGTCAAATGCTTTGGAGAAGTCCAAATATACGACATCCATTGAGTCGCCGCGGTCTAGTCTAGAACTTACCTCCTCATAGAAACTGATTAAATTGGTTTGACATGACCGATCCCTCATGAAGCCATGCTGATATGGAGTAATTTGCTTATTTTCATTGAGGTACTCCAAGATAGCATCTCTCAGAAAACCTTCAAACAGTTTACCCACAACAGAAGTTAAACTTACCGGCCTATAGTTTCCAGGCTCTGTTTTTGGACCCTTTTTGAATATTGGCACCACATTTGCTATGCGCCAATCCTGTGGAACACTCCCTGTCAGTATAGAGTCCTTAAATATCAGAAATAAGGGTCTGTCGATGACATTACTTAATTCTCTTAGGATACGGGGGTGTATGCCATCTGGTCCTGGTGATTTGTCTATTTTAATATTTTTAAGACGTTGCTGCACCTCTTCCTGGGTCAGACAGGACACTTTTAATGGGGAATTTACTTTTATATTCTGCATTTCATCTGACAGTTTATTTTCCTCAGTGAATACAGTGGAGAAAAAGTTATTTAGCAGCTTTGCTTTCTCCTCATCGCTCTCTGCAACTCCCCCCTCATTACTCTGTAAGGGGCCGACACCTTCAGGTTTATACTTTTTAGTATTTATATAATTGAAGAACATTTTAGGGTTAGTTTTACTCTCTTTGGCGATTAATCTCTCGGTCTCTAGTTTGGCTGTTTTTATTTGTCTTTTACATATTCTATTTTTTCCTTATAGTTTTTCGATGCTTCCTCGCTCCCCTCCTGTTTTAGTGATTTAAATGCTTTCTGTTTGTCATTTATTGCTTTCTTTACAGTTCTGTTTATCCACATTGGTTTTTTCTTGCTCCTTATCCCTTTATTCCTATAAGGTCTGTACCTCTCACAATTAGATATTAGGATGCTTTTATAAATATCCCCATTTTGTGGCTGTATTGTTATTTTTGAGGACTTTGTCCCAGTTAGTTCGGCCTATGGCCTCTCTTAGGCTAAATTTTGCTTTTTTGAAGTTTGGTATTTTTGTTCCTCCTCTTTTGAATGACAGTTGGAAGGTTATTATATTATGGTCACTGTTTACCAGGTGTCCCCCGACCTGCACATCTGTTGTTCTCTCAGGTCTATTGGTTAATACTAAGTCCAGTATGGCCGTCCCTCTAGTCGGGTCCTGAACCAGTTGGGAAAGGTAATTGTCTTTGGTTATTGCCCAGAACCTGTTTCCTTTATGAGATATACAGGTTTCAGTTTCCCAGTCTATATCTGCGGAGTTCCCCCATAATAACGACCTCATTATGATTTGCCGCCTCGTCTATTTCGTTTAGAAGTAGATTTTCTGTGGCCTCTGGTATATTAGGAGGTTTATAATAAAGTCCTATTAGTATTTTATTATTGCTTTTGGCTCCATTTATTTCTACCCACAGTGACTCCACATCTTCATGTCCCTCACTTATATCTTCCCGCAGTGTGGGCTTTAGACAGGACTGTACATAAAGGCAGACCCCTCCCCCTCTCTGGGCAGACCCCTCCCCCTCTCTGGTTTTGGTGATCCTTTCTAAAAAAGATTGTAACCCTGTACGTTAACTGCCCAGTCATAGCTATCATCCAGCCATGTCTCAGCTATTCCCACTGTCATAGCTATCATCCAGCCATGTCTCAGTTATTCCCACTATGTCATAGTCCTCCTCACACATCACCAGTTTTATTAGTCAGGCTTCTGGCATTAGTGTACATACAATTAAGAGGTTGATGTATATTCTTACCCTACACCTTTCCTTCTGATCTGTTCTAGTTCCTCCTTCCATTCCTCCCCCAGTTCATTACCTTGCCCCAGCTCTATCTTAATAATGTAGTTACAGTTGCACAATTATAGCAGTTGGTATTTCTTGTATATAGTGATATGGAGCATGCTGGTATAACCTGGGTATCTCCTGTATATAATTATATATGTACAGCTGGTATAAGTTATACATCTTCTTGTATATAGTGATATGGAGCATGCTGGTATAACCTGGGTATCTCCTGTATATAATATATATATGTATACATGGTATAACCTGGTATATCTCCTGTATATAATTATATATGTACAGCTGGTATAAGTTATACATCTTCTTGTATATAGTGATATGGAGCATGCTGGTATAACCTGGGTATCTCCTGTATATAATTATATATGTTACAGCTGTATACGTATATATATATGATATGGAGCATGCTGGTATAACCTGGGTATCTCCTGTATATAATTATATATGTACAGCTGGTATAAGTTATACATCTTCTGTATATAGTGATATGGAGCATGCTGGTATAACCTGGGTATCTCCTGTATATAATTATATATGTACAGCTGGTATAAGTTATACATCTTCTTGTATATAGTGATATGGAGCATGCTGGTATAACCTGGGTATCTCCTGTATATAATTATATATGTACAGCTGGTATAAGTTATACATCTTCTGTATATAGTGATATGGAGCATGCTGGTATAACCTGGGTATCTCCTGTATATAATTATATATGTACAGCTGGTATAATATACATCTTCTGTATATAGTGATATGGAGCATGCTGGTATAACCTGGGTATCTCCTGTATATAATATATATTGACAGCTGGTATAAGTTATACATCTTCTTGTATATAGTTGATATGGAGCATGCTGGTATAACCTGGGTATCTCCTGTATATAATTATATATGTACAGCTGGTATAGTTATACATCTTCTGTATATAGTGATATGGAGCATGCTGGTATAACCTGGGTATCTCTGTATATAATTATATATGTACAGCTGGTATAAGTTATACATCTTCTGTATATAGTGATATGGAGCATGCTGGTATAACCTGGGTATCTCCTGTATATAATTATATACTGTACAGCTGGTATAAGTTATACATCTTCTGTATATAGTGATATGGAGCATGCTGGTATAACCTGGGTATCTCCTGGTATATAATATATATGTACAGGTATAAGTGTACAGCTGTCCTATAATAGTGATATGGAGCATGCTGGTAACCTGGGTTCCTTGTATAATAATTAAAGTTATACATCTTCTTGTATATAGTGATATGGAGCATGCTGGTATAACCTGGGTATCTCCTGTATATAATTATATATGTACAGCTGGTATAAGTTATACATCTTCTTGTATATAGTGATATGGAGCATGCTGGTATAACCTGGGTATCTCCTGTATATAATTATATATGTACAGCTGGTATAAGTTATACATCTTCTTGTATATAGTGATATGGAGCATGCTGGTATAACCTGGGTATCTCCTGTATATAATTATATATGTACAGCTGGTATAAGTTATACATCTTCTTGTATATAGTGATATGGAGCATGCTGGTATAACCTGGGTATCTCCTGTATATAATTATATATGTACAGCTGGTATAAGTTATACATCTTCTTGTATATAGTGATATATGGAGCATGCTGGTATAACCTGGGTATCTCCTGTATATAATTATATATGTACAGCTGGTATAAGTTATACATCTTCTTATATAGTGATATGGAGCATGCTGGTATAACCTGGGTATCTCCTGTATATAATTATATATGTACAGCTGGTATAAGTTATACATCTTCTGTGTATATAGTGATATGGAGCATGCTGGTATAACCTGGGTATCTCCTGTATATAATTATATATGTACAGCTGGTATAAGTTATACATCTTCTTGTATATAGTGATATGGAGCATGCTGGTATAACCTGGGTATCTCCTGTATATAATTATATATGTACAGCTGGTATAAGTTATACATCTTCTTGTATATAGTGATATGGAGCATGCTGGTATAACCTGGGTATCTCCTGTATATAATTATATATGTACAGCTGGTATAAGTTATACATCTTCTTGTATATAGTGATATGGAGCATGCTGGTATAACCTGGGTATCTCCTGTATATAATTATATATGTACAGCTGGTATAAGTTATACATCTTCTTGTATATAGTGATATGGAGCATGCTGGTATAACCTGGGTATCTCCTGTATATAATTATATATGTACAGCTGGTATAAGTTATACATCTTCTTGTATATAGTGATATGGAGCATGCTGGTATAACCTGGGTATCTCCTGTATATAATTATATATGTACAGCTGGTATAAGTTATACATCTTCTTGTATATAGTGATATGGAGCATGCTGGTATAACCTGGGTATCTCCTGTATATAATTATATATGTACAGCTGGTATAAGTTATACATCTTCTTGTATATAGTGATATGGAGCATGCTGGTATAACCTGGGTATCTCCTGTATATAATTATATATGTACAGCTGGTATAAGTTATACATCTTCTTGTATATAGTGATATGGAGCATGCTGGTATAACCTGGGTATCTCCTGTATATAATTATATAT